>JAZHYW010034459.1:0-22986 GCA_037355805.1 Ixodes ricinus | reverse complement strand
TATGATTGGCTTTGATTGAAAGGATAGTGGGTAGACCTGAATGCTAGACGCCTTGAGGTCTACCCACTATTTCAGAGCGCAGCTCTTAGGCGCCCGTTTCCGGCTTGAGCGGCATCGGCGTCGGCGTCGCCGTCGCCGTCGGCGTAACCGCTCGTTGCATCATGGGACGTTTCCCATAATGACGTCACACGTGACGTTACGTGTGACGTCACGAGGGTCACTAGGGTCACCAGTGACGTCACCCATAACCGCGAGTTACATTATGGGACGTTTCGCATAATGACGTCACGAGTGACGTCACAGTCACTCGTGAAGGTCACGACCTTCACAGTGAAGGTCACGTGAAGGTCGCAACCTTCACAATGAAGGTCGCGACCTTCACGAGGTCCTTCACGACTGACGTCACAAGGGAGGCGGAGGGGAGGTGGGAAAAGGAGGGAGAGGAGGAAGGAGGAGGAAGGGAAGAGGGGAGAAGGAGAGCATGAGGACAAGAGGGAGAGGAGAGGATAAGGAGGGTGCATACCCTCCTCTCCGTATCATTCCTCCTCCTCCTCAAGAGCTGCGCTCTAATTCGGCATTACAGGAAGTTGTAAACGTCTTTCATGTTTTTCCATCAGCCAATAGGAGCTCGGCGTTCTGACATCATCGCAACCCCTGCGCAGGAAGCAGACGAACTTGTGCTCACGCATTGGGCCCTGTATCAGTGCCCGCAGCGTCTCCTTATTCACTGATCGGGCACTAGGCCAGCTGAGCGCTGACGCAGCGATTATGTCCCCATCTGCGTCTGCGCTCAGTCAACGCTCAGTCTCGATGACATCAACGTTCGAGTTCACAGGCCTTGATTACCCTATAGGTGGCGTTGGCCATACCAACGCCACCTAGAATGATCAAGGCCGGCAAACGACCTACTCTTCCTCCATGAAATGTCATCGCAGTCGGATGTTGCCAAGCCAACTCAGCAATAGACCCTTTTCGAAAGTCCATCAAGCAACACTGATGGTCGCCATTTCTCCGGCACCAAGCGTGTGATTGGTTCCGAGTCCTCGCCGAACGCTGAAACAGCACTCTGTGTCCAATAGATGCTCAGAGTACGTGCTCGAGCAATGGCGGACAGGCGATGGCGCGCACTTTTGAAAAGACCCTGTGGGCCCGAACTCCAATGTCGACAGTCCTTCGACGTACGGAGTGGATACGATGTCCAGCCGTGCGCTGAAGCCAGTTCTCGTGTACAATCAGCGTCTGCGCATAATCTCACTTTGATGACGTCAAAACCCTGGGCCTTGATTATTTTAGCTGGTGTTGGCCCCACCCTAGCGTAATGGATATTCGTCGCTTACAATATCTTACCTCTTTCTATGGAACATCCTAGCGCCTTTCCCGGCATATATTACACTGCATCGTTTCCTCTCATAAACCAGTAAACACAAATCGCGTCAAGATACCTCTCAAAAATATTTTCAACTTTTATAAATTATGTTGTGAACGAAACCTTGACGTTCATGAGATATAAATCACACGTTATCTCTCTCTATTGCCCCTCTCTCGTCTCTCTCCTTTATTTTACATATGGCAGAAAACATCAAAGAAAGCCGAGCAGCTTTAGATATTTAATACGCGGCCAGAACTTTCGTTGGCTCGTGTCTTTCATGGGCAATCGCAGCCAGTGCGCTTGTTGCTTATAGCACGTGATGCAGTCCGTATGCTGTTACTAGATGAGGGAGATTTTCGTCACCGTGTTAATCGGTCACTGACGCGAAAACGAATATGTGCCGACGGAACAACAGGTTAACCAGGCGAGCTACTGCTGTCGCAGGGCGATCGGGTCCAATGCATGAGACGAGAAGAAGAAGACTGTTAGTATCAGGATCGCTGCTTTCTACGCTCCTCGAATTTTCTAATATTTTTGCGGAAATTCAGTCACTTCCTGTCGACCACTGCCACTCCAGGGGCTCACGGCCACCTACTGGGTCCCTGGAACCCGAAGGTAGTACCCGGAGGCTTTTTCGGACTCCACAACTTCGACATATGGCTCACTTAGACAAGCCTGGAACAAGCGGTGACGCTTCGTCTCAATGCCGTAAGAAAGATGCATTGACCGCAGATAATATGCGTCCACGTAACCCAGTGAAACGTAGAAAAGAAAGAGAAGATGAAGACAATGAAAGCGTCTCTTCAGAATCTACGATCATCGCCGACGATAGTGACACTGGTGATCTAATGGATGACAACGAAGATGACTTCATCCTCGTGGAACATCGCCGCAAAAGAAGCACTGGCGTGCCAGTTATCCTGACTCCAAAGGATGAGACTTGCCGCCTACAGCAACAGAACCCACTACACCTCAGCAGCGCGATCAGCGCAGCAGCAGGTGGGAAACTACTGCGCCACCATTTCACGGCACGTGGAGGTCTCCGTGTGGAGGTCGCCGAGCAGGAAGCAGTCAGACGATTGCTAAAAGTGAAGAATCTGTGTGGCATTGAAGTTCAAGCTTCCGTGTCCACAACATATCTACAAAACCACGGACTCATCAAGGGTGTTCTCCGAGTGATACTCCGACGCTCAGCTGTTAGGATTACCTTGCGCCAGAGGGAGTGATTGCTGTCCGGCGTCTCTTTCACCGAGATGGTCAGCCCGGAGCCGCAGCTATTCCAACGGACAAAGTTCTCCTAACCTTCCGTCCGAACACTGAAAGACCAAGCCAGGTAAATCTTGGTTTCCAACAAAACATGACGTAGTAGTACGTATGTGGCCCCGCCACGCCGCTTCAAGTGCCGAGTCACAGGACACGCAGCAAAATACTCGCAAAGGGGAAACAGCGTGCAAGAAGTGTGGAGGTCCCCACGACATAACATCTTGCTCTAAGGACGTCGCCATGAATGCCGCTACAACTCGTGGTGATCCTCACCCCTAGGCCACGTGTCAACTGCAAGGTTCGACTTGCAGCGAACTGGCACGTACCAGCTATTCCTTCGTGACCAAAACCACAGGCGCTAACAGGAACCTAACTTTTCAGCAGGCCCAGACGACTTCCCACCGCTTTCCTCTGGGATTGAAAACGCTCTCGCCGGAGACGCCGACCATCTCCCAGCTTGGCAAACCAAGAGACAACCACGGAGGAAGCCAGCCAGCCTGGAGCAAAAGTTGCAGAGTCAGCCTCTTTCCAGTAGACGCACGTCCGAACGACCGCGACGTTATACCGCCTGCAAAAGAGATCGTGACACCCAGCAGGCTCGAGGACCTCCACCAGCGTTGGAATACGGTTCAAACGGAGAATCAGTTGTGAGAGCAGCCCGCGTACCGAGCATGGGGATGCCTGAGAGTCCTAAATGACAATCAAAGCAAGCAGTATTTGCAACTATTTGCGTCACAAGCATATTGCAGGAGAGAAGTCAAACGGCTCTATGGTATATTGTGCCTAGAGGCCCTCCTGTACTATAATCAAGAAAAAATAAATTGTCACAACTGGCAACTTTGAAGACACACTGACAACGTAAGACAGAAAACGTAGACACAGATAACAAATCAATATGACTGTTAAACAAGAATACCCAACAATACTCAATGGAACTGCAGAGGTCTGAATTCAAAACTCTCCGAATCAAGATATATCAAACAGTCGCTAATACTGCAGTCTTGTGGCTTTTCGAGGCTGGCTTCTGAGTGGCTGTTTCATCTCGCAAGACTTACACGCCCATCAATTACGACCTTCCGAATGGGGATGTAAGTCTTTTTATCTTCGTTGAGAACTCCCCTGCGTCAAATCCCGAACCACCGATTTATGTACGAGGACGTAGACCAGTTGTGTTAAGGTACGGGCATTGGAAAGCAAAACTCACTCTGTTGTCTCTATATACGCCTGGAAGCAGTACCGATATGTTCGACCGCTTCCAAAGCAGTTCAAATATCGCCAAGACCTATCATGGAGACCAACGCGCATCATACAATGTGGGGCAACGACGAACAATGCCGAGGAAAGAAAACTCGAAGAACTTTCGATGAAGCAGGACTTGTGGTGGCAAATACGGCAGCCTGACATATCGGTGAATACCATCGACGTTTCTCAGCAGCATCTACAGCTCGCGATCCAGCCCTCAACGCGGCGACCACGCACCCGATACAACAAGCCATACCTTTCCCTACGTGATTCAGACCGTAGGCCAGACAACACGCAAAAAGAAAGTATGTCATGTTATCCACTGGGACACATTTCTGGTTTATACTTGATTCTGCTGAACACATGGTTTGCTGATTCAATCACATTGCAGCACTAAGAAATGGCACAAGAACTATACGATTACCAGAACACTTCCCATCCCCGGACCGTAAAGCTGCTGAACCTCTCCGCAGCTCGCCGCAGGGGCACAGATTCACATATCGACGACACCCCGATCCTCGAGCCGAAACCAAATTGTCCGGCCAGATGCACAGGTCTGCAGAGGTACGCCAACCAGCTTCTCAGGAGCCAACGCGATGAAAAATTTGCGCAGCAATCGAATTCACGAGCCCTTCTTTGGGCAAAGTCTCGCAGGGTGATTCGCTGCTCTAGGCGGCAACAGTATCGTCCAGTTCAGGCCCTTCGACACATGCAGCGCTTGCTCAACAGACAAACTTAGCGTGACTCCAGCCGAAGAATTTGCCATTTCATACTCTGACCAGGCTCGCACATTGCTGCGTCAGCCCGCGTAAACCCTGCACGGCAAGTCTCTTGGATGACCCGTTCACAGCAGGTAATGAGCTGAGAGTGGCTCTCGCGAATGCTTCGTCGCCACAGCGCCACTGGCCCGGACGGGAATCTCCTACCAAGCCTTGCAAAACCTTCCTCCCTGTGGTTGTCTCTTCCCGCTTCGCTTGTTTAACAAAGTGTGGGAATCTGGAAGCAGTGCCAGATGAGTGGCAACTTTCAACGATTGTCCCTGTACGAGAAACCTCCGGAAAACCACCAGAGCGCTGCCCACACTCGTACAGACCAGCAGCACCGACTTCATGCGTCGCAAAGCTTCGAGCGGAACGGTTAATTCAAAGTCGACCAGCTTGGTTTCTGGAACGATCAGAAGTTACCGCCAGACGAAATCGACAGGGTTTTCGTCCAAAACTTGTAGCGCACTCGTGATAGTCTCACGGGATTTTGTCAGCAGTGCGTTGAGCATGAAGCACATGACAGGAAATACAACACTCGCTGCTTTTCTTTGACGAAGAAGCGCTTTTGATAACAAGTCAGCATCCCATCTGTCCTTGTCTTGAAGAACTCACCTTCAGAATCGGAATCACCGGGCGTGTCCAGACGTTTTCGTCTCGCCTTTGCGAGGCTGACCGACAGCTTCCAAGTACGCCTTGGGGGCACCCTAAGTGTCGCACATCATAGAAATATTGGACTTCCCCAAGGTTGCGTCCTCAGCCCCGTTCTGGCTGGTTCAACGTCGCAATGGCAGGCCTTTCACTCCAGCTATCAAAAGAGCGACTCCTTATACAGTCGTAAGCTCTGTCTATGCAGATGATATCTGCCCTGGACGAGCGCAACAAGACGGGACACGTTAGAGAATGCCATGCAGCCCGCAATTGACACAGTTGTTGACTGACCACGGATGCAGTAGGACCTAAACGTTTCAAAAAGAGAAAACTTGGCGTATATGCTTTTACCTGCGCTCCGAAGAGACGCTCGCGCCTAATATTTGAATCCAAATATTAGCAAGAGCGAAATTCCAACGCGTCAGGAGTATACAAGTTCCTCGGCGTTACCTTGGACTCCAAGATTAAAAGGAAAAAAGCAAGCTGACAGGATAGCCGACGCATCAACTAAATTGGTAAATGCCATCCGCCGCACTTCGTGCGGACTAAGATGGGGAAAGTGCTCTCAAGATCCATGCTTGGGCTACACACTTCACTTGTTGTGAGCCGCTACGATATATGCTCTACCTTTCACGCATTCCCTCTGACTTTACAAAACCTCGCTTAGAACGCATCCACCGCCGAGGACTCACGAACCGCCTTAGAGCGTTCCGGGAGAAAGCAGCACCTAATGAGTGCGCTTATGCAGAAGGAGCGCTCATCTCGTAGACCTTAACCTGAGAGCGACACAATCGGTACTCACTCAACTTGTACGCCCTCATCAAACCAGAAGTGGAGTGACGTTGCTAAAGAAACTAGAAGCAAGACGTTCCAAGTTCACTCCCACGATCGGCAAGAGCTGGGCAACACCAAGCCGGAATCATCGCCCAGGAATCTCTGGGTCCCCTAATCCTCTGGCATCTTCGGGAAGAACCTCCATGGCGGCGAACCATCAGTGTCGTACGATCTACATCTACCGGGAGTGTATAGGAAGGGGAATTACCGGGGAGTGTACTGCGGCAAATTGCTGAGTGAGGTCCTTTCCTCAAAATACCCAGGAGCTCTACAGGTATATACCGATGGCTCCGTTGTTCACTTTGGAACGTGCAGCGCTACCAGCGGCCCTTAGGCCTACCAAGGAGAACACGACACGGAGCGGCCGTTTTCAAGCGGTGGTCGGCTCCACCACGGCAGAGCTTAAGGCCATTGAGGAAGCACTTAACTACATTACCTCACATACCCCACAAACCGTGAGTGCTGGTCACCGGCCTAGAGCTGGTGCCGCCCAACGCCTAGCTTAATCTGACTCCATGGACGAAAACGACGGCCACCATACGACTTGCGTTAAAACAGTTACACAATACTGGATCTGGCAACAAAGCGTTTCAATGGGTGCCTTCTGCATGTGGGATTGTTTGGCAATTCCTGAAGCCGATAAACTCGCAGGAGCGGCACTATGGACTGCCGCGCACTCATTCCCAGTCCAACAGATTTCAATGCGACGCCAAAGTCCATCAAAAGTTACATAACTGAACTTGCTCCTAACCAAGCATACCCTACAACATCAGCCATAGCGTCACAAAGGTCTCCACAAGAAAGAAGAGCACTCTCCTCGCAAGAATACGCAGCAGAAGTGCATTTACAAATGCGTTTCTTTTTAAAATCATGCAGCAGAGAGCCCTCTAGTGTCCGAACTGCAACGATGAAGAAAGCATTTGTCCCATCTCTTCAACTGCGAAGAATATAGCGCATCCCATCGCCGGTTCGCTCACTGAGCTCGCCAGAATTGGACTTCGTAAGATCCAGACGACGAGGACATCATCTATCCAAGTGGTTCAGCCCGTCGCCGCCAGATAATACAGCACCTGCTACCGAACTTCCTCGACGAATCCGGTAGCAGCCGCCTGTGAAATAACTCGATATTAGCTCCTCAGCGCGCTCACATCTTTATTTTTATTTTTCTTTATTTTCCTTCCCCCCTTTCCTTTATCCCCCTTTCTATTCCTTTCTCTCCACTTTCTTTCATGGGGAACCAGTTCAGCATCTCCCGCCAGAACAACCTCCCCTACTTCTCCTCACGTCACCTCTCTCTCTCTCTCCAATGCATGAGCGGTATTCCGATCGTGACGCTCCCGGCGCCGTTTGAAACCGGACGTATTCCTCCACACCTTCTAAGTAACAAGGCTGTAGTGCTAAATGTGTGACGTCAGCTACAGGAGGCCAGAAAAGGCAAAGATTTGACACGAATGCTGGTACACGTCCCCTGTAGATTACTTCTAAAAATCCCTGCACGCCACACTGCGCGCGTTGCATTATGGAACCGGTTGGCCGTGGAGAGGAGTGGCATGGTTTCTGTTTCGATCGCCCCCTTGACGAACGGTAGAGCATCTGAGCACTGCATGGTACAAAGTCAGCGCTCGTATTCATTGCACACACTCATCTTCGTTAGAGCCCTCGTTCAAAACACGGACCTCCAGCGGCCTGCAGAGTGCCTGACTAGGCTTAGCGAGGAGTAGAAGTACGGCCTATCGCATCCCATACCTTCTGGATGCCAGGCTGCAGAGTGGAGCAAGGCTTGCCCGGCTCACGAAGAATTTAAGAAGTCCAGGGCATTTATGAGACGATGGAACAGGATGGCCAGTCCAGTATACGACTTCCTTCGTGTGTCATCGTCGTCCTGTGTTTACCTGCGACAAAATGTCCCTGAATTACAAGGTATATTTTTCTCTCTCGATATTGTGCGTAGTTTTATATATATCACGAGTCAATGTTTGGTTTCGGGCGTCTACAGCAAAACCGATTCTATCTGCTTGAGAGGGATGACAGCACTGGTCATCAGGTGTACGGACGTGGCGTGACGTCACGGTAGTGCTGCGGTACGCGCCGGCAAGAGTTGCCTGACTAAAACCTAACCGTCCTGCCACCTGCCAAAGAGCAGCTGGTCGCATCTTTTAAGGCTGCGGTCCCACGGCAGCCATCTTGAACAAGGCGTTGGTTCAACCAATAGATGGCGACACGTACCCGTGGGCTGTAGAATATTGGTTCACGGTGGGATGGCTCGAGCACCATCACCGTTCCCTCTGTGGCCTGGCTCGCGCCGCTGCCAGCTGTGCTCAGTTGGCTATGCGAGAATGTCAGGCTGATATAGTGACATGCGGTTCGGTGGTTGCGACGGGCTTTTGCAATAAATCTTGCCAATAAGGAATCAATTGTTGATTGACGTGTCAATATTCTTGTCACATGAAACATTCATCTGCAGGAATGCACGCTCATGCAGTAGATTGAATCTTCCGCAAGACACCAGTGGAAGCGGACGTTTATGCTTCGTTTCAGCTTGGGTCCAGACGCAACCGATGCTACGAAGCGCGAGCATGCTGCCCTGAACAGTGCTTTGACTGCACGAGCGCGCTTGCTTGGCAGGGACGCTGAAAGCCCGGAGCTCGCGCTTGTAGCATCGGCTGCGTCTGGACCCAAGCTGAAACGAAGTATAGTAAACTGCTTCGCAATTTACGGTATTTACCTTGCCATTATAATGACGACTGAAAAGTGACGTAACGAAATATTGTGTTTTACGGGATCCGGAAGATGTTGTAATGGTTGTTACATTATAGTTCCCAGAAAAACAAGCGCCGTTGCAATATTTTCGGAAGTACCGACACACATTATGTTGTAAGTACAGCTTAGAAGGAATATGATGAAAAGCATCAGTATAACTAGGAAGACGTTTATTAGCCATGAAGACACTATGATTGAGCGGCGTTTAGTGACGACAAGTGATAAGCGTTTGGGAATTTATAAGTTCACATGATTGCTAACTATAGACATGCGGACAATAAAGACCTGTTTTGTCGGGAGATGGAGTTGCGGTGATGACCTGATATCGGACGACTCGTGGCAGACGTACAAGCAAGCTCTCGTCTCAGCGAATGGTTAGCGTCAAGTGTCAAGCACAGCACGTCGCTACCGACGTTGTTGACGTTTCGAGCCCTTACCGCTTTCGAAAAAGGTGTTGGCACCTGGGCTAACTTTGCGGAAAGACTCGAAGTTTTCCTCGAGTCCAGCGCCATTATGAACAGTAACTGAAAACGATCCACTATTCAGTCGGTGGGTGCATGGCGAAACGTATCCGCATCTGCGGAGTCATGGTCGATGCGTACTCTAAGTGGTTGGAAGTTTACACGATGCATGCCACGACGTACAAACGCGTCATTGACGTTCTACTCACTCGTTTCGCTACTTTTGCCCTACCGAAAATACTTTCTCTGATAACGCGCCGAATCTCGTTTAAAAAATAAATAAACAAGTTTCCAAAAAAAAAAAAAAACGGCATCAGGCATTACATTAGTTAACCATACCATCCTGCAACTAACGGGCAAGCAGAACAGATGGTGTGCGAAACGAAGAGCCCTCTTGAAGCTTACGGAAGAAGCAGTTCAGTGAAGAATCGCCAAGTTCTTATTCCGGCACCGCATTACGGTCTCATCTTCCACGGGAAAACACAAACCGAAGCAATGTTCGGCGGACGAAGAGCCTCACCCTCGATCTCATGACACTAGCGGCTCGACGCACGAAGATCGAGAGATTCCCAGATCGGGAGTGATGGCAGTTTATTCAATCGGACAACTCGTCTACGTGAGGGATTTCAGCGGAAGTCCGGCCTTTCATGTAAAACTTAAGTAGAAAAGGCTCTATGTTGTTTGGCCAGATGGTGTCATCCTCTGAAGACGTTGGATATTGTCACGAAGGACAAGTGATGAGGCTGCGAATAACTGAATAAACTAAACGTTTAATAGGGCGAACTTGTGCCCAAAAATAAAAGGGAAAAAGAGAACGAACAACAGAGCGTCGCGGGCGTCGAAGGCGGCGAAGCAGCAAGATCGAACGCTGAGGCGAAACTGCCTTCGGCTCGCCACGCGAAGCTCCTTATGTACACGCGTGGGCTTCTGGAATAATCGGCGTGGAAGGTTCGACGCGTGGAACTTTCTGAGCCTAGAATAAACAATAATGTTCTCGAATTCACCAGAATAATAAACTGAAAGTATAAACAAAAATCGCGGAGCCCCAGGAATCGAACCCTGGGCCTCCGCACGAAAGTCAAGCGCGGTAACCACTCGGCCACGCACGCGCTTGCTCGCCGACGCGCGTGGCAATATCAATGCCCTTGAGTGTAGATATAACGAAATCACAAAAATCTTTTTGTGTATTGTGTAACTGCCCTTGTATTTGGTAGTAGAATCTATGGTGGTGATTTGGACCTTTCACACCAGGCTCTTTTATTTTTATTTTTCGCCTCATACTTTTCTGCGGTTTCAGTAGGCTTCAAGAATCTTTTGGAACGGGGACGCTTTCATTTATTTCATTTATTTACCTTGAGGACCCGTTTCCGGGTATTACACAAGGGTGGGTAAGTTAAAAGACACTTGTTTAAACACAAAAATAAATATCACAAAAAACAAAAAAAAACATGGTACAAATGTTAAATGGCAATAACAGGTTAACAAATCACTATACAAATTTATAACTCGTTAATTTCAACCAAAAAAGCACTGACAAGTTCACAAAACTTAGATGTGTTAATTTCTAGTACAACGTCGTTGGGTAATGAATTCCAATCATCAATAGCAAGAGGTAGCATGGAATTTTCGAAAAACAAGGATGAAGTGCGGATGAATTTGATTTTACACACGTTGTTAACTCTAGCGGAAATTCGATCTGGGACGCTGAGAAGGGCCATTTTCATCTGCGGATTGTGATAGTATATTTTATGAAGAAGGGCAAGTCGGGCAAGACGCTTCACCTCAACAAGGCCATTTCTTCCAAGCCGTCCATCAGGGGATGCTGCTAGAAATCCGTCCTTTATATTAATGCATAAGCCGCACTTTTGCACAGTGCAGTTTTCCTGTTCCACGTACAGTTGTATAAAGCATCATCCTGAATGATTCTACCATATTCTGTTGCGGGTGAAGAAAGGTCTTTGGGTACACGATACTTGAAACAAGTCTGGCACTGTACGTTGTGGTTCGACACCCACTAATGTCGTCATCCTTATAGAGCCTCATCAATTAATCATTACCTCGTCACCTCATATTGCTCTTCGTCAACAGTAAGTACAATAGGCTACCGCCATATTACAATCCAAGAATTGGAAAAAAAATGTCGTAAAGTCCTTCATTATGTTTATTTTTTATATGATTTTACTACGTTACATTACCTCGAGACGGTCGACGTCCATCGCCGGTCTTCAAATATACCAGTATATAAATTAGACGCCTAATCACAAAAAACACAGCGTGCCGCCTCTTTTCTTTGGATCGTCTTTTTGAAATCAGCGCAAGCTCGCGTGTTCTCTCTTCTAAGACGGTTAGAACGGTCGCATATAAAACCCGCGTTTCTCCTACCCGACTGCTTCCTTCTCTCATTATGTGTAGTTGGTTATAACTAGGTGTGTACTTTCCGGTGTTTATTTGTGAGCAAAATCGGCGGATGTTTTTCGGTGTTTATTTATTTTCGAAACACCGGTGTATTTCGGTAAAACGTCTCATGACGAGGCTAAAATCGGTGATTATCGGTGAAAAAAAAATGCGATTGATCACAGACAGAGTTCCAACTCTTATTCACTTATTTCATACACTTCTTCTCGAGGAAGCATCTATTTCTCACACTTGGTTATGACAGTAGATGCAAGCATACTTCAGAGAGGCTTGCATCCGTCATGGCAGCACGTTCCTTGCGGTTCACAACCCGCAATTTTTGAAAACGCACGCTCCACATTTGCGCTGGATACAGAAAATCCCAAAATGTCCAGCGAGGCTGGGGCAGTAGTGGCCAGTCAGGTAAATGAAGCTTCCAAAATAACACTGGATCAACGGCTAGTCACAGCATACTGGCGGTAACAAAGAGACTCTGATTTTAGGTCACTCAGCTTGCGCTCGTCTCAGAAGACCAGCCGATAGATACTTTCATAAGGCACAAATCCCTCTGGCAGCTCCGCTTTTATGCACGGATTAACAATTTGGACGCGAAACCAGGACGACGATTCATCCATGAAATCTGCAGCGTAGTCATCCGGAGCTTTCCGCTTGCGTCCCATTCTGGTGACCTTCTACTCCGTGTGATGACGATGCTTGAAGCGTTCGACGAAGGGAAGCAAGTCTCACGTTGAGAAAACCCGCAGACGCGGGACGGACGCGCCTTCTCAAACACGTCTGCAATTCTTTTTACAGAACGGTCCTTTTATATACAGCGAAACAACCCCACACCAACAAAACCCTTTTTCCGTTTCCCCAAAAGCCCATGGAAACTAAACAGATAACAAGTAACGCATCTCAGTTCTCAAAGGTCAGTAGCCCTGTACGACAGGGATGTTGGCAGTGTCTCCCAGGAACCACAGCAACCTCTGAATACATGGCTTGCACCAACATCACTTGGCCAGACACAATGAGAAAAGGGCACGTGAGAGCGTACCCTCCACTGCGTTAATTTTTCCACAAAAGGGGGCCATGGGAGACGCAATGGGGGAAAGGCGTGCGAGAGCTTAGCTTCCGCTGCGTTAACTAGACGCTTTTGCAGGATCCGCGAGAGAACACGTTTGACGAACCCCTACGGGGAAAGGGTTTCGCTAGGTCGGAAACTTGCAAAGACCGGTATTTTTCGGTTTTAACCAGGGCGAAAATATCCAACCACCGGTGTTTTTCGGTTTTAACCGATTTTGTATTTTCGTCACCGACGGATGTTTATCGGTGTTTTTCGGTTAAAACCGGAAAATACACACCCTAGTTATAACTAAATAAGCTATAATAATGGTGTATTATTCATATTTAGTTTCAGCTTCAGTCACGGGAAAGGAGGTTCGCGGGCACTAGTATCACTTGCGGGAACAATGAGGAAGAGGCAGGTGTCAAAAGTTAGTGGTTTGTGGAACCCACGGGGCTTACATCATGGCCCCTTCAGGTATTACGAGCTCCTTGATCAAGGGCATGAGCAGTGTCATTAAATAAGCTACGCTTCAGAGTAACGACACTTGGCCATATCGTGGCGTACAATCATGGTTGCCAGTGATCTGAAGCTTTATCTAAAATCACAGGAAACTCTTTTCTGTCCTCCACAAATGTTTAAACAGTCCGCGACAGAGCAAAGCAATATTGCATAAGCTTCCTAACACCTGAATAAAATGCTAAGGAAGTCGCACTTTTGAATCACGACGATCGGCAGTTGCGTTTGCTCTGCACTAGACCCGAAATGGTGGCTCCCACAACAATGTTGGGGAACGGAGTGCCGATACTCCAAGCGCAGCTCACTTAGTGTAGCTCTAGGCATGAAGTGAACTCGGGTGTATTCTTTTCCTTTTCGTCTTTATTGTTTGTTGATTTAAATCATACCGAATAATCAACTTAATATATCACACTACGCTTGTGTAATTATTTATCTTAGATTTATTAACCTGACCCAGTACTTAAACCATTTATTTCTCAATAGTAAATCTTCCAATATATTTTCTAAATGTGAAGGCAAAAATATACGGACACTGATGATGATACAAACACCAACGCCGCCCTCGAAAATTTCTTGAACTTTAGAAATCAGCAGTTTGTCTGCCATCTGGCAGGTAGCGCAATAAAACACCCAAACAGTTTTTTAATTGTTTTTAAAACTAACTAAGCTCTACACCTATCAAGAGACCAAAGCAAGATCATTGTGAAAGTCTTATACATCGCAATGTTTATCTATTCCATACAATAAATATTATTAAATGCCAATAAATCTGTTTCATGTCCATAAAAGCACATCTAAAGAACCGGCAATCATGTTTGTGTCCATCCTCAAACAAAAATTAGAGATGTTTACTGAAAACAAAAGCTGCTATTTTGTATATCAGATATTAACCCTTCTTTATGACAACATGATTACCCATCGAATAGTATAAATATAGACCAATGTGATTTTTCCTGTCTAAGAAGGATGCAATTTTGCCTGAACTTTATGAATTTATTTAGAGAAACCAAATGTGAAATTGCGAAAAAGGGCTTCGCTATGCAAAGGCCAGCACATATTCAATAGACCGATCTCACTTGGGCGTCTCGGCGCATGCGTGACACCGCCATAACTTTAGTTCACAGGAGTCAGACGGCCGTGCATGCGATGGTGCTCGTGCCAGTCTCGCGGCCCACACGCGCAGGGCTCCAGGGGGGTTGCTCGCACGCGCAGAAAGACTGACCAGTTCCCTCGATGCACTGCGGCAGCGGGTGGCGAAGCTGGCAAACTGGCTGGTGAGATCGGTCTATTGTCTCTGCATAAGAGGTTGATCAATTGTGTTGAAACCCATACCGGTGCATTCGTACTACCAAACGATGTTAGTCTGATTTTACCATTTTCATTGGTTCTTACGCGAGTCTTACCAAGGTTATACGTCAATCCTGATTAAATTTAACACACGTTTGTAGGTTTTTATATCAATAGCTATAAGAAGTTTTAGAAACAAATATGCTACAGTTGTCCAGAAAATAGCTCGTGAATATGCTTCCGTAAAGCCAATTTTCCAAGAGGTCAATTTCCGAAACTCAGAAAGAAAATGAAGAAAAGGGCCACGCTGTGCAAAGAAAACACTTTCTTATCTACAAACCATGAAATTTTGGAGCAAATTTCTCTAACGGTAAACTCTCCCCATTTGTACTACCAAACCATGTATGACCAAAAACACCAATATTCGCAAATTCTCCCCGATCTCGCTTTTTGCTTCAGAAATATATATCATATATCCAAATGAGGCCCATTGCCTATTCTATAAGGTGACATAAGTTAAATATTTTAGGTATTGACTAAGCGTCAGAATCGCGCTGCAAACAAGGGCACATATTGTCATTTTTCATGGCCGCCGTGGGACCGCAGCCTTAAATCGGTCTTAGTGAAGTACTCGCGGTTTCAATTTGGCGTCATATCTCGGCTGTGTTCATATTTCGTGCCACTAAACCGATACCAGTCATCTATTTTGGTTTCGTTTTTGACCGGAGTTGCCCTTTAAGGAAAGTGGCATATTTGAAAATGCAAGCATAGTATTTGGTCGTGAAGGGATGTCATGAAGTGAGGTGGACACATCAAAACCGATATTGAGTGGCCAACTAGTTCCCAAGATGATTCGCGTGGCATCTGGCGGCTAACGATCGCTTCGATTCCGAAGGAGGCCTATTAGTGAAAACACGATTCCCAGTCGGCGCTCACGTAGCACTCGAGTCGAATTTGTGCCCCACGCGGGCCTGTGGTGTGTGACGTATATATTTAAGCAAGAAGGCCTTGTTTCTTTTCGTTTTTTTGTTTTGAGTGTGTTAGCTGCATCACGTTAGCATGTCAGAAAGCGTCTCGATGACGAGAAAAAACAAAAGTTGTCCGCTATTCTTTTTTTCTTTCCCAGTTTTTACGGCGAGAACTTACAGTTGATTATTCGCTACTGTCATGCGCTGCTTGTCTTGTGCCCGACTGAGATATGCAGTTAGTGAAATTCAGACCCCGTTTTCCAGTTCCTTTATTATTATCTAAAAGAGTTACAACTTAGAATCGTTATTTTTATGCAGCCAAGGAACACAGACAGTCGGTCCCCAAATCAAAGCAGAGCAATTACTCTCATGCAGTTCATTTGATTTCAATATTTGCATTGTTGTTCCCTCCTTCCCCGCCACCCCCCCCCCCCTCCCCTCCCCAAAAAAGAAAGAAAACTTCGTGCATATACGCAGAATCACCCCCAAACCCAAAATCTCCCTCCACGCAGGCTCATGTACCAATATAATGATAATAAAAAAAAAGAGGATAGCACGATATATATTGTGGGTGAACGGAAGACCATCCGGATGTTATAGGGTGATGGCCGGGCGGATAGCTCGCTCTGATCAAATTTCGCGTTTGAGCGGCGAGTGGCTCAACCCCGAGAAGCGACACTCGCAAATCAAATCTCGTCAAAAAGCCTCACTTTCTGAGAGACCCCGCTGAATGCATCGGCGCCCACCGAATTCAGTCGGAACCCCGCAGCAAACTAAGTTACTGCGTTCGCGCTGAGTGCCGCTGCCGCAATTTGTGCATAGCATCCACCGTTCACTGCTCAGATAGCAGTGCGGTGGAAGCTACGCTCGATTGCCGGACCAATCCACCGCACTCAATTTCATCACGTGACGCCAGTCTCCTCGCGCCTGCATGGGCGGGAGCGTGATCACGTGGTGAACGAAATACCTACGGTTGGTCTAACGAGCACATGGCTGGCACAGCACTGTCAGCTTGGGGGTGAACGAGAGGCGCCTGCAAGCGCGAACGTACTAACGCCCATTTCCATGGGGTACTCGAGCAGATCTATTGACGGCGGTTGGTGTCCTCGATTACTTAACGTAGTTTGTTTTGCCACTCATCCTTATCGTGTTTTCTTTTCTTCTTTTCTAGATTGCGCTTCTTCTCGTAGCGAACTGAATTGCGGTTGGTGGTGAGCGATGTTCAATTTCCGCGCGCGTTTTGAACGCAAGGCTATTGATCTCTGCGCGCGCTTCCACGCATTATACTTATGTTCTTTGGTTTGGGCCATGCTTGAATTTCTTTTAAAGGTTTGTTACATCTTCTTTGGTGTGCTCACATCTCGTTTGGTGGTAGCGAATTTCGCAAGCTCTCGCCAGTTGGCACTCCCATCTGATTTGCCATGATTGTGTCTTGGAGTATTTTTTTTTTTTTTTGTTTTCGTCACTATCGCGCTTGAGATTATATTTTGAGTAATATTTGTAGCTCCGAAACGCGTTTCTTCCCGTTCAATGTTCTCCATTTTTCTTCGAAGCAGTTTTATTTAGCGGTAACACATTTATATCCGCAATCTTCTGACGATGATGGCCTCATACACACGCAGCGCTTTATCTTCTAATTCGCTGGTGAGTCACATCTCTTTATGGATGTTCGAGAATCTGGTAAACTGGTCTTTTTTTAAGTATACTTATACTTGGCATCAACAACTATTTGCTACGTTGTGAAGGCTGGCGTCGCTTTCACAGCGCGGCAACCTTCTCATGCTGCGAGGTACGTGGCTTCAACTTGTGTCTCGTTCGACGGCGCTTCTAGTGTGAAGGAATTTTGAAGAAAAAATAGGGGTTGTGTGTGATGTTTATGCAGCCTAGAACTTAGTCTGCCTCAACAAGCGACTTTTCTCCCAGCTGTTGATGAGCAATTTGGCCAGTGCAGTAGTACAAGCGCTAGCCTGGGGTCTTTAACGTCCATTACGCAGTAGTGATACACGACCACACGCTGGTATCGATGCTCATCGAGATCGAAACGGGCAGGGGTGTGCATCGAGCCCAGGATGCCTGGGTTCTCCAGCGCGAGCTTTCGCTCCATGTGCCCCGAGCTTGTGTGCGCTAGTATGCGACCACTCGGCCACCGATCCCTCTAAGGAGCTTTGACAGCATTGGAACAACGCAAAAGCTACGCTAACTTTGTCAACGTAGCAGAAAATTGTCACCACCAAGTATAATGCATCTTTATTTATTTTTTTTTTTGGGGGGGGGGGTATAATTTTTATTGTGCAATACGACTTCTAGGTTTTTGGTTTTTAACCTACATCGCGAAGGATATATTAACAAAAGCATACTGGTAAACTATATCACCTGCGCACGTAGGAAGTGAAGATCTCTCAGTGTGCAGCACGCACTTCAACTCTTCGACTGCCGCTCTACGGTATTTTAACACAATTGATTGCAGCTTTGTGCAGTCGCCGCGGGAGTTAATAGCTCCACGCGGCGACTGTAGCCGTTTAAGGCGCAGAAAGAGCCTTAAACGAAAGAAAGGACGCCAGAACGGCAACAGCTCCAACTCAACAGATGACACCATCCTGTTTCAACCACAACGCCAGGCTGGTCTAACCGTCATGTTGGCGCCTAAAACTCCAGAAACTGTGCTAACAAAACTGAGTAGTTTAAAACTTTCCAACGCCCTCGGTGAAACCATTCCCGAAGGCGTCATACTCATACGATATAATCTACACCTAAATCTCATCGCTGTCGATACTCGAAATGGTCAATCAACCAACGCACTTCTCCGTCTTAGCAGCATCTGCGGAATTCCGGTCACGCTTTATGAACCACGGAATAGCTCCTCTATTGTCGGTGTCATCAAGTACGTCTCTTCTGACATAACAGACGCTCATCTCAATACATCGTTACAAGCAAGCTGCCCCTTATCGAATTGCCCGACGCCTGGGGAGCACTGAAGCTGTACGAATCCTATTTTTATCCCCATGCTTACCGACGCACGTAACGCTAGCACACGTGAGATATCCTGTGACGCTTTTCAAGGATCGCCCCTATCCAGTGCTCTAAATGCCGGAAGCTTTGGCCATCGCCCAGTGGTGTGTCGTCGTTCTGCAAGGTGCAGCAAATGTGCAAGCGAAAGCCACACCACGCAACAATGCAAAGAAGACCCTAAGTGCGCAAACTGCGGAGAAGCACATCCTTTCACATTTACAGAATGTCTGAACTGGAAGCAGGAGTGCGCAATAAAACAATATCAGATGGAGAAGAAAGTAGACTACATCACAGCACGTACAGTAGTTTGCTCTGGAATATACTCGAAGCCTACAGTGGAATACCTCCCTAGGAAAAACGAGCCCGGTAACCGCAATGTCCAACAAACTAAGACAACCTCGTCAATATCTGGCTCTACACGTGGTTCAAACCCAACTTGCAACAATTACATCGTGCGGCACTCCTCAGACACCGTCAACAACAGTTCTACGAGTCCCAACAGCTCCCTGCAGCTCCACTCCTCAGAAAACGTACGCAGCAGCGCTACAAGGGGAACCAAGACGAAGCAAGGCAAAACCTACTAAACATCCAAATCCCGTGCCAAACAACACAGGTGTAGAACCCCCCAAGCAAGCAAACTTGCATCAGAGTCAACCTTTCGGTGACGAGCCCACGGAAGCTTCCAAGGTATCTGCACCAGCCGAAAAATCCGAGGGCACTGGAGCTCTCCTAAAAGACCATCTCTAAAGTAATCCGCAAATTCTTCAGCCTTACGTCCCGCTACGCGTTAATTGCCCTTAAGATCATGGATCTTTCCTACATTATTGAGACGTTGTGTGGTTAAAACACTTGGCCTTCAATTATTTTAAGGATCACGTAGCGAGCGATAGTCGCCGCTAAGTGAGCGCTTGGTATTCACCGGTCGTGTTTAGGGCCTAGTCGCCCCGCGCGACTAAGACAAATCTTAGTCACGGGGATAGGGCTAGTTTAGCCGGTGCTTAGAGGGTGACCAGCGGCTCAGCGCCATGGTCGACTCGTATCACCCGCTGACCGCCGGCGCTAACGAACGCTACTGTCTCGGAACGCTGGGGAACGCATCTAGGAAGAATCGGAGGAGCAAGTTATTGTAAAATAGCCATGTTCAGCGGTCAGAGGTACCGCTAAAGAGATCTCAGCAGGGCGCTGGACGACGAGAACTAGGGGTGTCGCGAACTTTTGTCGAACCAGATTTTTAGGTCGAACTTCCGGGGTTCGACTGGTCGATCCGGTTCCGAACTTCGAGTTTTCACCGATCGACCGGCGTTCGAACTTTTCACCAGATTCGACCGGTTCGACATTGTGGACAGTGTGGCCAGATCTTGATGACAAGCATGTCTAAGTTTGGAGAACTTTTTTTATAAAAATTGTTTTTTATTTTATAAACAGTTGCAATTAAAAGAAACCAATTCTAATCACTGAAGAAGTTAATAACTTATTTGTTTTTGTACTGTATTAACTGAAATAACCAATAAACGCTGCCCTTAATTCGTCCCTTAGCCATCAGCATCCAATCCGAAGCCAACTGGCCAGCCTGTCGCGCATGCGCCACACGAGTCGAACCTCAATACAAGGTTCGTCGAATTTTCCACTAAAGTTCGAAAAGTCGAACCTGGTCGAACTCGAACCTCGGCCGGTTCGCGACACCCCCACCGAGAACAACAAGTAGGGGGGTGCCGCGAACCTGGCCGAGGTTCGAGATTCGGCCAGGTTCGACACTTTTCGAACTTTTAGTGGAAAGTGCGACGAACCTTGTATTGAGGTTCGACTCGTGTGCGCATGCGCGACAGGCTGGCCAGTTGGCTTCGGATTGGATGGTAATGGCATAACGGGATAAATTAAGTGGGCAGCGCTTATTGGTTATTTCGAGCTGAGAGGTACAGTACAAAAAAATTTAAGTTAGTAGCTTCTTCGAAGTGATTATACTTCGTTTCAGCTTCAGTCCAGACGCAGCCAAAGCTAGCAAGCGCGAGGCTCCCTGGCTTTCAGCATCCCTGCCAGGCACGCGCGCTCGGGCAGTGCAGGCACTGTTCTGGGCCATGCTCGCGCTTGTAGCATCGGCTGCGTCTGGAACGAAGCTGAAACGAAGAGTAGAATTGGATTCTTGTAATTGCAGCTGTTCATACATTAAAATAACCTATTTTTATAAAAAAAAATTCTCACAAACCTACACATGCTTGTATCAAGGTCTGGCCACACTGTCCAAAGAAGTCGAACCGGTCCGAATCTGGCCAGAAGCCGGGGGTTCGTCGAACCGGATCGGCCTAGTCGAACTCCTGAAAGTTCGACCTAAAAATTCTGGTTCGACAAAAGTTCGCGACACCCCTAACAATAAGCGGTTTACAGGCGCTTCCATATTTGTTTATGTCGCTGGCAATGCGGCCTCCGTAGCTTCTCCTGGCGTTGTGTTTCGTTTTTCCTTTGTAAAACTCTGTCTCGGACAAAATGTCTTTCATTGTAACTTTTTCTTCCTGATAAACGTTTAAAATATTCGTTTTTATACGATAAAATACCCATTTACGCGGTGGCGTTTATGCGCATATGCGTGACCTATCTTTTTACGTCACTTCCGCGTTTAGTTCTGACTAGATAGTCACCCGCTCGCTTCGCGCTCGTGAATACCGCCAGAACATAATCGCTCGTTAGTCGCGGTTTTCTCGTTTAGCTCGCGACCACTTAGTCGATAGCTACTAACCTTAAAAACGGCGCTAGCTGGTCGCGCCTGGTGAATACGGGTGAGGGAGTTTGAGGAATAACGTACGCAAATTTTTGCGGCACCCTACAAGCCAGAGGAGTTTTATACTTCGTTCCACCTTATGTGCGAGCGAAGCGGCAAAGCTGGAAAGCGCGAGCACGAAAGCTCCGTGCGTTCAGGCTTTGCTCGAGAGCGCGAGCTGGGGAGAAACGCAAAAAGCTGGTCTCGCTACAACGGCTTCGCTCGCAGATAAGTTCACTTATCCGTTCGAGCCCCACCCCTGCCCGTTTCGACCTGGATGAGCATCGTACCGGCGTGCGGTCGTGTATCACTACTGCGTGGTGCACGCGTTAAAGACCCCAGGCCGGCGGGTTGTACTGCGCTGGCTAAGTTGCTCCTCTACAGCGAGTGACTCATCGAAACTTTAAATGGCTGACCAACTACACGCTGTATAAATATCCCCACAACCCAATTTTGAAACGAAGTATAGAATAGCGTTTCTTCGTCACGACTCAGAAGCCCAAACATCTCGCGCTCGCAACGCCACCAAGAAAGTCACAATTTTTATTTCACGCACGAAATGCTGTAACTTGAGATAAAAACAAGTTATTTCGGTCCAGAGTAACATTTTAGATTTGTTTAAACATGAGACTGCGACGCGAGCGGTCGACCGGTCGTGTCCGCCTGCATTGCTTGGGCGTGAAAGGTCTCGTGTACTGACCTTCGCACACCGTATTTTCGCCGATAAATGTTCGCGCGTCGCAAGCATCAAGTTGCCGGTGATCGTTGCCCACCTTACTGGGTCTTCCACACCGAGTGCAACGTCGTCCTGCGTTGAAAATCGCAGTCGCGAGGATGCCGCTGACGTCGCGCTCACGACGCCGCCAAAGCGGCCGCAGCCGTGTTCCTGGGAGCCGCCATTTTTTTACTCTGCTCGTCTTGGCTTTAGCCAACTTCTCATTACGAATCCACCTTGGAGGAGCGTAAAGACTCTTTGCGTACGCACGTAATTTCCGAAAAATAGCGTACGCTAAAACAGCGCACGCAAAGCGCAAAACGCGGTTAGCGTTCGGCGCATGCTCAGTGGCGAAAACGCTATTCTTTGAGTACGCAAAGCTTTACCATGCACTATTCAAAAACTTCCTATTAAAAACTTATTTCACGTCGAGTGTATTCCGCCAAACAAAGTCCCGCGTTTTCTCGGTCACAAATCCCGTTTCCTCCAATATTATTGTCGTGTCAAGTAAGAATAACGAACCAGTTCCGGGAAAGAGATGTATTCAAGATCAGGCCGCGAGCGGTCTTATTCACGTCTGCTTGTGTGTGTGTTGTACGTGTGTGTACGTTTTTGTGTGCGTGCGTGTGTGTTTTTACTTTCTTTCCTAATGTGGAAAACGACATTGAGCTCGGTGCAATTTTCTCGTTGAATGCGCACGCACAATGGCCAATCAAGCGGGAAAGGAGTGGAAAATAAAACGAAAAGCGCTCACATATGATCCTCTATTGAAACATAAAGCGATACTCAGGCAGCTCCGATGACGGAATTCAATGTACCATAGACAACTCTGGTGCCCCATATCCCTCTTTCCCACTTTAATATCTCTCACTCCTTCTTTCTTTATCTTTTTCTTTTTTGCTTGGCGGATTTAGGTTTGGGAACGCAGAGGGAAGGTG
>JAZHYW010034458.1:0-14348 GCA_037355805.1 Ixodes ricinus | reverse complement strand
TAGGGATGGGCGAATATTCGGTTATTACGAATAGCCAATCGAATTCTGTTCTATTCGCTTCGAATCGAATTTAAGTATTTGACAATCGAATTATTCGACAATGTAGAATTATTCGACCTTTCTAAATAGTCAAACCCGACTATATCGAGCCCGTTTACATCGAATTATTCCTTATATCGTACAATCTTTGTGCACAGTAGTGTTACAGTGATAATATATAGCAAAAACTATGGTTGCATCGAACAAAAATAGCAGCCGCTACCGATATATCGAACTGCCAAGAGCGCCGTTTTGCTCTGCAAGCTGGCTTTCCCCGAACGCAGCGGTCGCATTGGGGAAAGCCAGCTTGCAAAGCACGCTGTTTTTTGTTTTTTTTTTTTGGGGGGGGGGGGGTGCGAGTGCGAGTGCGGTTGTGTCTAAAGTCACTGGATCCTGGGAAAGTAACGCCAAGCTCCCCGTGTGGTCGCCATCTTGGTCCGCTAAATGATCATTTCTCCTTGACCCCCCATTCTTGGTGAGCCGATCTAATTCGCTGGTGACGGGTAGCTTTGTGGAGTCGTTTTTTGTATGCCAAGATTTTGCTAACCACACACTGGCGAAACAAGCGTTCACCTTCGTACCACCACCAGATGTTGTGTCGGTGCTTGGCGGCACTGAAAAATACGTTTACTGTTTTGAAATACGCAAGAACAATATAATTGTAAGAGATCCATGGAGATGGCCATGATTAATAAGTTGATCGCTTACAAAGTGCCAAAGACTTATATTGGCGAGGAACGCTTCCAGTACGATGGTGCTCCATGGTGATGTTGGCGCGACTGGTTTAGAACGACCCTCTGGAAGCTTCAAAGATTTAAATGGACCAAGATGGCGATTCCCATGGCAACGTAGACCAATTAGCCAATCGCCTTGCGAGGTTTAGGTCGTCTGTATGTTAGTATCCGTTTGTGTCCGGCTAGCAGGTAGGGAAGGCAATGGCGCTACTTTCCCAGGATCCAGTGACTTTAGTTGCGTCGACTGCTTGGAAAAAAGAAAAAATATCGTTTGCGGAGGGAGCGGAGAGAGGGTGCTTCGTGCTCCCTCTCCCCGCTCTGTCCACAAAAGAGGATTTTTTTCCGAGTGGTTGACGCGGCCGCCTGGAAGAAAAAAAGACAGCTTGCTCTGCTAGCTGGCTTTCCCCAACGCAGCCGCCTGCCGTAGGGGAAAGCCAACTTGCAGAGCAAAACGGCGCTCTCCAGAAGAAGGTGGTCCTGCTTGGACGTGCTCCGTGCTCTCCGCATAGTTCGGCCCTAATGCGCGAATATAAAAGGCAGCGGCCTCAGCCTTTTGGAGTCCGTCGATAGCGTAGAAAAATATCGTTATCGTGGATGCAATGAAGAAAAAGCAGCAGAAGATGCAGGACTACTACATTGCGTAATTTTTCAGCAGAAAGATTTTTGAGAGTCAAATTCATTAAAACTTTTATATCGAATTACCCGCTATACCGAACTGGTAGATGTTTTTTTGCGAGTTCGATATAAACGGGTTTGACTTACTCTGGCTTGGATTTCCGGCCATTTTGACCATTTCCGAACTCAATACACTTGCTCCCGAACTCAATGCACTTGAAATTAACAATTACAGTACTTCTAATACCAAATAAGGGCAAATATAAAACTATAGTTTAAACATATCTTGTGGTATTTGTTGCTTGTACTATTCTAACTATTCGATTCGATATTATTCGGCCAAAATCACTATTTGCTTCGAATTAGATTCGGACCCAAAATCCTCTATTCGCCCATGCTCACAATTTTGTATTCCCAAATGTTCATTTTGTGATAAAAAATACCGTGAATTGTTCTTAACCGGTTACCGTTATATTTCTGTTCCGGTTCAGTTCGAAATGGCAGCGAAGATTTCGGTTTGGTTCAGTTCGGTTCGGCTAAAAGTAACTGTTCCGTTCCGGTTTTCGGCTCGTTGCAGTTCCGGTTTAACACCCTGGTATGAAATAGCCCAAGAATAGCCGAATAGCCAACCACAGATTTTCCCACCAACTACAAAAATAAGTAGCCCACTTGGGCTAGCCCAACATGGCATTAACTCAAGCTCGAGCAGGGTTACCTACGTCTCATTGACCCGGCTGTCCGATTCCAAATATTTACGCTTCGCCAGCTTTGGTTTGTCGGCATCCAAATAGCGTAAAATCTACCAGCTGAGGAAGAAGTTTAGGACATGCCACTTAAACGAATGTTTCCGGGGGCATTTTTACTCGGGCTTTTCTTTGTATAACTAGGCTTCAACCAAATCTTGCAATACCATGATGATGCAAACAGATTTATCTGTGGGCCTAATGATTTGTGTAATTGCCAGCATGCTTTTTGTTGGAATATATTGAAATGAGAAATCGTCATGTAAAATGTAAGAATACACTTGCATGGTATGTTTTCTACGATCGTATTTAATTCCTAATATCCGTGAAACTTGTCACTGCAAAAAATGAGTCGTTTGCAGTATACTTAATTCCATCGTCAATTACTGACAAAAATGTAAGAAAGCTGAATACAATGTGTGCTTGGTGTTGGATGAATGCTTATCCTATCTAGTAGTAATTAAAACTACAGGAATAATTTATTGCAGTCCACTGAACCGACCACAAAATAAAGCGAGACAGAAACAGTGCAAAAGAGATTGGTAATACATTAAAAATGAGGCAATATTGTCATTTTCAGCGATTACTTTTATACAAGGAAAACTTTTAAAACTCTAAGAGTAGGACTTAAGGTGTCTACCTGACAAAAATCTTAACATATTCCCAAGTAAAAAAAAATTTTTTTGAAGTCTGAAGCTATCAAATTGTGTAAAGCGAGACTTGCGTTTATGGCGCAATTCGGAGCAAATCGTGCAGCGCTTTCATCACCGTATCTCTCAAATCTGAGCTTCCAAAGCAGTACCCGACGCTTTCTCCCAAATCCGCCTGAATACCCAGCCCCGAAAAGGAGAGACCCGCATATGTAGGGTGTTATTATTCAAGGGCCTTGACATGAAAACTGCAGATATTCCTGCGGTGGCAGTTGCAACCAAGAATGTACAAAACATTTTTTACCCTCCGCATGGCCCTTTACATGGCTTTACCGCATCAACAATATTCCAGAGTACACCTTCATCGCAGCTTGCATTTATGAATCTCGTCTCAACAGGGTGAAACTGCAACCAATTGGTCTCCCACACGCACTGCACCGGTACAGTTTTTCCCCGAATGAACCCTTGCAGAAGTGTTAAACTGGGCGAGTCCTGTTCACTATGTATGAACCCTTCTGCGATGAAGCAAGCCAAAAGTTTGTGCCTTTGGACGAGCCTCGCTTTTCAATGGCTTCACACGATCCTGTAAGCGGTCCTTCCGGGAAAACACTCCCTGGCAGACATTTAAAGGGCTTCTTTCCAGTGTGTCCTTTCGTGACGGGCATGCACTGAAAAGAGGACAGAAGCAACCGCATATCCTAGTGTAACTGTGGCCACCCCCCACCCAAGTTGCCGTTCAGGGCAGGGGGCTCGCCGTTGCTGTCCTCGGGGTTCTCCTGACTGTCCCAAGAGTCGGCCAGCACCATTGGGGAGGCATGAAAGACGAGAGCTAGCCCAACTATACAAGTTTTTCTAGTCTCAAACGCCAGCCGATAGATAGCAACAACACACCAACAGAACATACAGTAGTTTTGTTTTCCTCACTTTGCCCTTATTTTTATTAAATGTGTTAGCATTTATTGCCCTGGTGCATGCAGCAGTCTTTGCTTTGGACTGAACCGGTTTCATGGGGCTGCGGCGCGGTTCCGGCCATGCTCTTTTCTCCGGTGGACGACAATATGCGGACCATTGCAAGGTTGTAATTCCCATCCTTCGCCGAATCAGAACCCCTGCGCTAAATGCAGACGCATTTCGTCGAGACTCTGCGTAACAACAACAGATTTTCGCGACATCTTTTTTTTTTTTTTTTTTTATTGGCAAGAATAAGAGTTGTGCACCGATAATTGCCACAGAAAAAGTGCATCGCATCTGGCTCCGGAACGTCTGCTATCGCCGAGGTTGAGCGAAGTGCCTGTTGTGGCTGCCTGCCATCTTACGTGCCGCCATCCGTTGGCTGTTGCACCAAACGGACGCCTTTCATTAGCAGGACCCTAGGTAGGGGTGTCAACTTCTTGTTTGTTCGGTGCAATTTTAATACACAAGGTCTGTGGTAAACCCTAGCATGATGCACCATGAGACCAATTTATGCAGTTCCCTCAAACAGCCAATTATATTTCCGACATGTGGTACAGTTAATTTTACAACACACTTTTTTAATAATAATGTTTATTCACAAATAAAGCCTTCATACATTTCACTGTCTCACAAAAGCACTTGCGTGCTTGTGTGTGAGCACACAGATCCAGCATAAATTGTACAAATAGAAACTATTGACCATATACAAAACTAAATGGATACTACTGATAAAAGTTCTACTTAGGTAGGACTCAACGTAAGCATTTAAACAAAATTATCTATTTTTACACAATTCACATAGCGTAGATTTTGCATGATGTCAACAAATGCCACCTCCTGTGGTCCGCTTTCAACAGTGAAATCGTGAAAGTGGTTAGGCCCAAGAACGGTCGCGTCGCTCTCCGTGCTAAGTGAGCATAGGGCGCTTTTCCTTCGGCAAAAGGCACTCCAAAAGCGTCCTAAAAAGGTTCACAATTTATAAAGCATGGTTACTGTGGCATGCCCCCGACCAGCCGTGGGTGCGTCTCCATCAGTGCAGATGTGCCACAGTACCTTGCCGTGTCATATTGGCACCTAATATGACATTTATACGAAGTGTGTAAATGCAAAAATTTTACTCCACGTAGTGAACGGCGGGTAAAATTTGCTTTCTGATCCAAATGTGTGTCAATTTTTCGGGGGAAAAAAATGAGACATTTACAACTCCCTGTAATGCCGAATTAGAGCGCAGCTTTTGAGGAGGAGGAGGAGGAGGGTATGGAGGGATGGTATGCACCTCCTCTTCATCCGTACCCTCTCCTCTACTCCTCCCATGCTCCTTGCCTCATCCCCCTCCTCCCCTTTCGCACCGCGCGGTGACGTCGACGCCGCTCAAGCCGGAAACTGGTGCCTAAGAGCTGCGCTCTAAAAAGTGCATTCATTATGCGAGTAAATACAGTATACAGTGATCCCTCGTTAACTTGACTCGGCTATATCGAAATACCGGTTAAGTCGAAAGATTTCCTTGTTATAGAAAGAACTCCCATAGCCGCAATGCATTTACTCAGTGCTTATCTCGTAAGTTTTAGGGCCAACCCACCCGGAAACCTAAAAATCTTGACAACTAATAATAATTTAAAAAAACAAGGCAAGGCACAGCAAACAATCTGGTGGCCTAAATATTGGTAGAGGAAGAAAGAGTAATCCAAAAACAAACAAAACATTGTGCATCATTGCACAGGCACGTAATGATCATTGTGTGGATTGTTTTGTTCTCACCTTGGCCCCTCTGCCTGTAAATGTCAAGTCAATTTGCACGATCGTTGGAAGGGTTTAATTTGCACATTGTAGTACAATGAATATTTGGTACCTTGCTTATTTTGAAACTCCGTTTATCTCAAATTTTTAGAAGTTTCGATGACTTTCAGTTATTGAAGGCTTACTGTATCTTTTTCTTACACTTTCATAGTCCTTTTCATCGCTCCCCTGTGCAAATATTTTCCGACAAACGTCGCAACGTTATGGCTGGATACGTCTGTGAATTTTTCGTGATCCAAGAGGGTGCCACTGCGTGCAAACGCTCTCCCACACACGCTGCACTGGAAGGGTCTTTCCCCGGTATGAATCATTCTGTGACGTGCCAAGGTACATCTTAGCACAAACGCCTTCTGACAAATGTCGCATCGGAACCGCTTTTCGCCCGTGTGGGTCCTCACGTGAACCCGCAGGTTGGCGTCCTGGGAAAATGCTTTGTGGCAGAAGGGACAGCTGAAGGGCTTCTCCCCGTGTGCGTCCTTTCGTGCCTGGCGACATGAGCTATATAGATGCTGGAATAGGGGCAGAAACGACACTTGTGTCTGTCCTCTCCTTGTTGCTGACCCTGGGGTCGCTGCCCATCCAACCCACTGTTCAAGAAGGGAGGCTCGCTGTTGCTGTTCCCGAGGTTGACGGTGTCCCAATGGCCCTGCCAGGTTGTCTGGACCGGAACTGTTGGCATAAAAACATTAAAGAAGGTTGATTGAGCTCACATTTTGCCCGACTTCTAATAGTTTCTCAGGGCTTTCACGAAGACACCAACCTTAGGCTATCTCGATTGCATGCAAAAAAACTGTTATTTCAGATGGCATGCAAGAGCAGTGCAGAAATTGTGCATGATATTTTGATCTAGACTGGTTGCACACATCAACATACTTATTTTTTAAAGTAAAATGAGTGCATCCGTAATCCAGGGGGAAACGTGTGAAGAATGAACCACGAGGTAATAAAGAAAATGTAGTGATAGCACTTGGGAAACTAGGTACAGTGGAACCTCGTTGATACATTCTTCGTTTTTACATTTTCCCGGATTTCACTTCAGAGGCGCCGGTCGTGCGGAGCTTCCAACAAGATTCATAATGTGAATCGACCTGCAGATGTTGTGCGTGAGTGCATGGGGACGAGGACATCAGCAAACGCCCCTACACAGGCCTAGAACTTCGTCGCTCGCCCGAGGACCAGTCGCTCAAAGTGCCAGGTGGAAATTCCAAGCTGTTTCTCAGCCAAATGTTTACAAACATTTTCAGCATGTTTATTTCAATCTACACCTACGAATGTTTAGAAACTTTTTCTGGGCCGATTTGAGTTCGCACCTACGAATGTTTGCATAAAATAACCGTAAAATACCACGGGAGCACCCATCCTACTCCCACTGAGAACTGGGTTAATCTAGACATGGCCACTTGTCCAGTGGAATCGGGCACTTAATGTATCGTTTGCGAAATTCCCAAGTTTGGGAAATGTTAATAGTGGGCGGTTGAACGAGTGGGCGCTTCCGCGGTATTTTACGGAAAGTGTTTCGTGACATTTGCTTTCTGCATCATCTCTAGCGCTCCACGAAGGCTGTTCTCGTTCCTTACATTCTCCCGGATCATGCCTTCTTTTTCCCCTGCCCCTGAAAAACATATCAACGAGGTTCCATTGTATTCCACATTTTACCTGTCTATAGGAGTGCTCAAATTTCATGTTCTCAGATTCCTAGTATGCTCACTGACCTAGTGCACGGAAGTGTTAAGCTAGCATATCAGAATGAATTACAGTGCATTGACTTTCAGGACACAGTGACACAGGCACGTCAGAATATCGGCATTAATTCATTTTGAAAATGAGGAACAAGTGAAGGAAGTCAACAAACAAGAACTGAAAAAGCAAAGCGACATTTCCAACACAAAAATGATCCCACGTCAAGGTAATGCCAATAGATTAACATACTCTTCCACTAATGCAGAGCTCCTGTCTGCTTCAGTCTATCTCTGACCGACTTAGCACAGCGTGCATCATTATAGCCCGTTTTTTGCCCACCAGAGATGCTATGGAATCTAGTACTGCACAAATTGCTGTAGGGCACCGTCGCAGTCTACGGTAAACCAGTCCAATGCTTGGATCTTCTTCAAAATGATACTGTGAAAAAAAAGTCAACACGAAGTCATGCATCACCTGATCGAAACACGTGCTACTTCCAGTAGAAAAATTTGATCTAAACAGAATCTCTCGCGTCTTGGTAGTTTCAAGCACCAGAGAAGAGAAACACTGTGATACTACAACTGCATCAACACATATTTTGTTCATAGGGTTGCGGTGAATGGGGTCAGGTGTGTTAACCACTTGCAGGGATAAATGGTGGGGACCAATGCAGCAGCCCGGGTAACAGCCACGTTGAATGAATGCTGTTGTAAGGGAGTAAACAGTGCCACTGCTAGAAAATTCACACTGCAAAAACTTGTGGTTGGTGGGAAGAACTTTTTCGAGGAGCAGCCACATGCCGTTCACCCAATTTTTCTTGGGTGCAAGTGTCCAGAGAAACGACCTGCAAGGTATAGGGTGGGTGAGTAGACCAGACGGTAGCTCGATCGTGGAAGTAAACGGAAGATTGCTTGGGATAAAACAACACATGACAGAAACTGAAATGGGCACCATAGGCCAGCATAGTGCGAAACAAAATTGGAATGTCGAGTGCATAGAAGAAAAATATGCATAGCAACAATAAGGTGTCTACCAAAATTATGTTTCCAAATTCTCCGACATTTCCAGGTTTCCCCCGACTATTCATAAAAATTTCCCGACCAGCTCCTAAGGGGATACGACACATCTGAATGCAGTTTTTATGCGGAAAACACGGGCATATCTGATGGGAAGCAGGGCAGTGGCCAAGCACAAGATCCTATTGCCCTCCCAGTGAATTCTTCTATATGTCTTGGTGAATAAAAGTCCCGTTTTAAATAAACCACTGGGCAAACGTATTAGTACGAGCACCAGGAGACAAGTTGGTCTTGGTGCACACATTTCAAGATGACGCGATTTGGGTTCTGCCAAAACCCTAGTTTCCGAGCAGAAATTTGCGTCGCCACACCAGCTGAGTCGCATGCAATGAGTGTCACACCGCACATGCATCGTTTGTAGTTGCTCAGAGAAAGGAAAGCTCAATTTTCCCCAACCGATGCTGATTGGGGTGAAAAAACCAACTTTTCTATACTCTAAAATCCCCCGACAACTTTCCCATTATCCAAGGTTTCGGTGGAAGCTCCTCCCACCTCTTCCCACGTTAGCAGAGCAAATGCTGGAGGGGATGTCGCCTTCTCTCCAGCTCTGCTAAAGGGGAAAGACATTTAGGAAGCTTCCACTTCACTCTTAACCACCGACTATAGACACCCTGAACAAGAATGACAAGAGCACTAATAGAGTAAAATTCTGTGTATATCTGACCACCTCTAATGTTCAAAATCTGGGTTGGATGATTTAATCTACCTCTTGAACCCACGCTCCGAGGCAAGCACTAAATAAAACCTTTTTTGCCTCAACTACTGAGGCAACACAGATGAGTGTTAGCTAAGCTGAATGTAATTAAATTTCAACTAATAATTTTGACAAACGGCAAGCGAGATGTGGCTCATCTTTGAGAAACATTTACGAGTCGCACACATTACTGAGCTGTCTAACTCAGACACTGGCGTCGCACACTTGGACGGCAGCGGCAGGTGTCCGGCTTGGGGAAGTCCATCATGGAGCTGGGTATGCCACGATCATGTTCCTTGGGTCAATGCTGTAAAAGAAAGAGCTTAATTCTTCTTCAAACGAATGAGTACACTTCGGCAGCAAAAATTCAGCCCCTATGTAGAGTGACTGGGATAGATGGGAAAGTGCGTGAGAGCATCTCTGCTCAGAGCCCTCGGTGTAAAGGTTTGCACCGACGAGTCTAAGGATTGCACTCTGCACGTGGTTGTGTAACCACCGCTGTTTGATGCACGTTAAGCGGTTTAGGTTTGCAGTAGCACTGCACTATAGTTGAGCGCAGGTTGCCTACCGCCAGGGCTTGGCTGCGCGTGCAATGGAGTCTTAGCAAAGGCAAAAACTCACGCTCAAGGCAGAGCATCTGCTGGGTACCTGTCCCCTACTCTTGACACCACCATTTTAGCCCAGACTGGCCTTCCAGTGTTGACTAGCAACTTGCAGTCGTTGCATGTTTAGCAGAAACTTGTGATGACTGCAAGTTTTTGCTGAATGGGTATGACACACCTACCAATTCCATTATTGGTAATGGGAACTATATACACTTTACACTCAATCCAGATCCAAGAGGGCTAAATAAGCTTGGTTCTGTTACGGTCCGACTAGTGGTGCCACAGCCACTAGGGTGGGTGTTGGGTGGAGCTAGCACTGCGGCCGCCATGTTGTCATATTAGGGCGGTACGCCTAAAGCCCCTTCATGTTTCAAAAGTAGCGCAAGGTGCGTCGATGCACGAGGCACGTGCAGCCCTAGGGAAGATCATGGCGGCACAACGCAGCCACTGAGCTAGATTTCAGACGCCATGAATTTCCCAGAATTGGCGAGCGGCACGTGCCTCGAGCATTTCTACAACAATGAATGGCGCCTGTTGCAGCCGGCCAGTTACCGCCGTGCGCCTGGGTGGACACTAGGGGGCACATCGTTCGCGCTTCCTATATAAAGCAGCGCGCCGCGCTGCTTCTGGTTCTTCTTCAGTTGCGGGCCAAGCCGGCCCGCATGTACAGTATAATAAACATGCTTTGTTACTCGTAACAATTGGCGACGAGGACTAACAGAAGTATCCAAGTTTTTTTGGTTCGTCACGAGATGGTGACTTAGCGGCGGCGCCATGCCGAAGTTGGAGGCGTTTGCGGGCGAGGGCGGCGATGAATGGGAGGAATACGTCGAGGTCCTGGAACAACACTTCATCGCTCACGACGTGTCGGCGGCCAAACAACGTGCGGTGTTCCTGAGCTCCTGCGGAAGGCCGACGTACTCGCTGCTTCGGAGACTGCTGGCGCCGAGAAGACCGAGTGAGGTTCCGCTCGACGAAAGCCTGCGGCGGCTCACGGAGCACTACTCCCCAAGACCGTCCGTGATTGTGCAGCGGTACCACTTCTACTGCAGGGCACAGAAAGAAGGCGAAGCGATGAAGGATTTCGTCGCGGAACTGCGGAAGCTGGCGGACCCGTGTTCTTTCGGACAAGAATTAGACAACAATCTCAGAGACCGGCTCGTCCATGGTATTCGCGACGACGTCATGCGAAGACGTCTGCTGGAGGAGCCAGAGCTGACCTTGGACCGGGCTGTCCAAATTGTTGCCAGTATGGAGGCGGCGGTCAGGGGAGCGAAGCAGATGACAGGCCAGACGGGGGAATCAGCCATACTCCGGGTATCAAAGTCCGACGAGGCAGTCGGCGAGTGTCATCGGTGCGGGGGCGGCACCCCGAGTCGTCGTGCAGGTTCCGTAACCTGCGGTGTTTCTCGTGCCAGAAGAAGGGGCATTCGGCAAGAAGATGTCCGACTAAGCAAGGTAGGGGCAGGAGCCCGGAAGACCCGTCGCACAAAAGCGGACAGTCGGGGGGCGGACCTGCGAGGCCTAACGCTCGTCGAGCTGTGATGGCGGTGGACGTGTCCGATGACGAAGCCGAGATGAACGACGTCGGAAGCTTGTGGTCGCTGGAAGTCGGAGCGGCAGCTGCTGCTGTGGCACAAACCGAAGACGTGAATGTCCTCGAACCGCGAGTGCCGCCCATATGTGCTACAGTGACTGTCCAGGGTCAGTCGGTGCGCATGGAAGTGGACACGGGGGCCGTCTACTCGGTGATGGACGAAGCGGAGTTCGCAAGGCGTTTTCCGGGGACGGAGCTCGAGCAGTCCGACGTCAAGTTGAGGGGCTATTTCGGACACCAGTCGGCAGTGGTCGGGAAGGCAACAGTGAACGCCGAGTTTGGTGGAAGGCAGGCTCGGCTGCCCTTGTTTGTTGTCAGGGGCGGGTCCCGGGCCCTTTGGGAAGGAATTGGGCGAGTGCTTTCGGAATGCCCCTGGACAGCTTGCTGGACGTTCATCGGGTTGACGGTGCACACGACGTGGTGGGCAAGTTTCCTGAGTTGTTTTCGGAAGGGCTGGGTACACTGCAAGGCGTCAAGGCCAAGATAAGAGTGCCGGAGGATGCGAGACCGAGGTTCTTTCGGCCGAGAGCAGTCCCGTTCGCACTGCAGGATCTGGTGACTCAAGAGATTCAGCGGTTGGAGCGTGAAGGTATCCTGAGTCCAGTACGAACATCGGAATGGGCAGCACCTTTGGTTCCGGTGTTGAAGAAAGATGGGAAAATCCGACTATGTGGGGATTTCAAGATCACGGTGAACCAGGCGGCCAACATCGAGACGTATCCAGTGCCACTGGTGGACGAGATCTGGACGAAGCTGGCGGGAGGCAAGACGTTCTCGAAATTGGATCTCCGAGATGCATACCAACAGGTGGAGCTGGACGAGGCTTCGAAAACGTATGTGACCATCAACACCCAGCGTGGGCTTTTTCAGTACAATCGTCTGCCGTTTGGAGTGGCGTCGGCACCCGCGATTTTTCAACGCGAAATGGAGAACATTCTACGGGGATGCCATCAGGTCGTCGTTTATTTCGACGATATTTTGGTTACGGGAAGTACGGAGGAAGACCATCGCCGTAACTTGGAGGAGGTGCTGCGTCGACTGTGTGATGCTGGATTGAAGCTCAAGCTTCAGAAGTGCATTTTCGGGGCGTCAAGCGTAGAGTATTTGGGCTACGTCATTGACAAGGACGGGTTGCACCCTGCGCCCAAGAAAGTCGAGGCCATTGTTCGGGCACCCCCGCCGTCTGATGTTCGGGAGCTGCAGAGTTATTTGGGGCTGCTTAATTTTTACCGACGGTTTCTACCGAGTTTGTCATCAGTGTTGCATCCTTTGCATCTATTGCTTAAAAGGGCGGTGCAACGATATTCAATTGGAATGTTTGTCACTATACACGAGCTTAGTGGCACTAGTGGGACTCAAGGATACTCTGAAATCGCAACGCCGCTTTGACCACAGAAACCCTTTGTTGAGCTGTAATTTCGAGGACAAAACCGAGCAGTTCTCATTCAATCTCATCCTTCGCAAAACCTGATGACGTCACGCTGGGCGGTAGCACTACCGCTATATGCTGACGATAGCTTGAATGCGCAGCTCATACGCTTGGATCCGAGCAGGGCATAGGACACTCGACTTTGAGTTCCATGATAATCGTTATAGTTCGGAGAGTCATTCAGGTTGCAGTCCATTGTGTCCAAGTGCTACAACTGACAACAGCTCGACATCATATCACGAAGATTTCAAACTTCAGTGCGCGTGCAGTGCTGGTCCAATCTATAAGCCTGCATTCATGAAATATGTCACTGGGCGGTACAGATACTCGCCTTCGACATCACGTGCCGTCGTTGTTTTGCGCAAGTGCGAGTTGAGATGAGTAAACGTCGGCTGCGTTTTGTCCTCCATTACATGCGACAAAAATTTTCTGTCAGTGGCGCATTGACGTACGAGTAATTCACATTGAGTCCCACTAGTGCTAGTAAGCTCGTTCTAAGTGGAATATATTGCCAAGTTGCAATAATCGTTGCAGCGCACCTTTAAGAAGGAAGTGTTGTGGCAGTGGGGAGCAGAGCAAAGGGCAGCGTTTGAAGCAAGTAAGAAGTTGCTGACATCAGCTGAAGTGTTGGTTTATTATGATTCCAAGTTGCCTTTGTTGTTGTGCTGCGATGCGTCGCCATATGGCATTGGAGCAGTACTGGCACACCGAGTGAAGTCTGGAGCAGAGCGACCTGTGGCATTTGCGTCACGTCGGTTAACAGCAGCCGAGAAGAATTATAGTCAGCTGGACAAGGAGGCGTTGGCCGTGATTTTTGGAATGCTGAAATTTCACCAGTTTGTGTGGGGTCGGCAAGTGGAAGTGTTTACGGACCATAAGCCGTTGTTGGGACTGATTGGGCAGGACTGTCGCATTCCTCTGCAGAGTTCCCCTCGAGTGCTGCGATGGGCATTGACGCTAAGCGGCTACAACTACAAGATGTAGCCGCTTAGCGCATAGTTTTCGCAATACAGAAACGCCCGAAAGTACACCCCATTTCAGGGGGTGTACTTTCTGGTACTGGTCGATGCTTACTCCAAGTGGGTGGAGGTAGTACGTGTGCCGTCCCCGTCAGCAGAAGCCACAGTTGCGTGTCTGCGGTCGATTGTGTGATGCTGGATTGAAGCTCAAGCTTCAGAAGTGCATTTTCGGGGCGTCAAACAGAAAAATAGAAAACGCATAGTTTTCGCAATACAGAATTCGTCCACCTTTCGTGAAACACCCTGTATTTGCTAGATATGGCTACAAATGGCTATTAATAATGAGTATTGAAAACTAAGCTATTTCTGTTTATGAACTGAAATGGCTTCAGGTGGCTATTAATAATGAGTATTGAAAACTAAGCTATTTCTGTTCATGAACTGGAATGGCTTCTGGTGGCTATTGTTGGCTATTAGAATCTATTTCTGACCAGATTGGCTTCAAATGGCTATCAATGGCTATTAGTATAATAGCAATTATCTGCTGTTTGAGTGTTTATGAATGAGAATGGCTTCAAGTGGCAATTGTTGGCTATATGCACCTACTGTTGATTAGATCGGCTTCAAATGGCTATTAGAGGCTAACTATTGATTGAGCTATTTTTATATGAAATGGAATGGCTTCAAGTGAATATTGTTGGCAATAGGCCATATGCAAAAATGAATAGCGCCATCTGGTTTACCAAGCACAAACTTCATATGTCCGCCATGTTGGG
>JAZHYW010034456.1:0-107110 GCA_037355805.1 Ixodes ricinus | reverse complement strand
TAGTTTTTTTCCACATGCGGAGGTACCTAAATAGCACTCCGGTGGCCCCACTCGTCCTTTCTAGTACACTCTATCCTGGCTACAGCGCTACTTTTTTGTCATGAAGCGGCGGCACGTGGAACAACCCAAGAATGCGGAGCGCTCGGCACACCTCCCTTTATAGCCACCACACTCAGGATGGTACGTCGCGGTGTCAGTTAAGATAAGGCTTCCTTAAAACAAAACCGATATGGTGATGTGATGTATTGAAGGGCCACAGACGTAGAGGACCTCTTGGTAGCAGTGACTAGAATCATCATATCTTACCCTACTATTTCTGTATCAATAACCCAGCTTTCCGCGGCTATTCACTTGCCCTCTTTTCACCCTTTGCGTTTTAGCTTTTGCGAGCTTCTCAGAAATCCTTTTCCTTGGGCAAAGACAGCCGCACTCGGACTACCGGGCGCACTTTGGATGCAATAAAGGTGTAATGAGGCTCACTGAACGTTTTATAATAACTGACGTGAATATCCCTTGAGACAGGACTAAAGCGAGGCTGATAAGGCTAATCCGCTTTTAACGGCAGTCTCAGGTGTGGCCTGCCTGTCTAATCGCCGGCTCGCGCAGTACATAAAAGTGAATTTTGCACCTAACAAACCAAAAAGCGAACTAAAGGGTTGACTTAGGATGTGAAGTAAAACTTTCGTGGTGAAATATATTTCCGAAAACAGTATCTTTATTTTTGTTCGAAACAACTGTTTTAAGGCAGCTTCTTTTCTTTCATTCTTTATCTAAAACACTGGACTGATAAACCGATGGACATAATGAGTCAACCTATAATCATGACAGAACTGGAAGGACAAGATGGAAACGGCGGGAAGGATCTTTACCTGTTCCGCCCCAATGTGAGCTTCCTGCCTTAGATAATGCTTCGGCGCCTTGTAAGCCTCGAGCGTGCACAAGCTGCCAAAGCACTGTTAAAGGCAACGAGCGCGTGCTGGAAGCCGGACGTTCGAAAGAGACGCCTTTCATTTCTCACCTCGTTAATGACTTTAGTCAGTCAATTTTCCTATTGCAACACACTAGTGGTTTTTGCGTAATTTCTCCTGACCTAGTATACTAACGTTCAGATTTTGAAGAACGGCGTATGAAATCAATACTAGAATTACGTGGGTAGTGTAGCACGTACTATTTTTAGCGTGAAATGTGCTTTGGCTAGGTGTTCGGCATGTCGTGAAGCCCAAAACTGAAGCCTGGATAAAAGCGTGGCCGCGAGGCTTCACACTGAGTGGTTGACGCGTCGGAGAGGAGGAATGAGCTGCTCGACGCTGATTGGTTAACTGGGAGGTCTTGACACAATAGGAGGAGTCATAAGGAGAGGTAGGCGAAGGAGGCGGGGTGGGGAAGAGGGGTGGGTTAAGAAGGTTCTGGAATATCACCAGGTTTATCATTTCAGGTGTGCACATGCCATATATTAAATTATCTGATGAAGAGAGCCTTGAACCTAGAATCTGGTTGAACAGGTTAGAAGTGCTGTCAAATTATGATAGAAATGTTTGTGATGCTATAACTCATCACGTGTGCAACGCAGTTGCCTAACAATTTGCCATACACTTTGCAGGTAATCTCTCAGTACAGGGCAGACGCAAAATAGCGAGGAATGACGATGATTCTACTCCCTGGATTTTTACGGGTGCAGATTTACTCGGTAAAATGTAGGTGCCGCATTGACATACTGTGTGTAAGTATGGTCAAAACGGTGCTGCCACAATAAATCGATAACAATTTCAAGTAATCCCAGAACATTCCGAGGGAAAAAAGTACATTTTAATCGGTACCTGTAAAACGTCTATTTGAAATGGCCAATACCGGGCCAAATCGAATTACTCAATTTCGACATTTCAAGGATTGTACTTCGGTTATCTTACACTAAACAAAATAGCGGACGAAGATAAAGTAAAGCGTTGACTATTCTCTTACCTTCTAATAACGAATTGAGCTGGTGGAACTGACGCAAACGTGAGCTGAAATCTAAATGTCTATATACTCACACGTACGCTGTTTACAAACAAACCTGCGTTTTCCAACGGCAGGTGTGGGCAGCACGCGTGCGCAGAAACCGAATTTCGCGTGGGACGAAGCGTTTGCGCATGCGCAGTGCATCCTCAGGGGCGTGACGTCAGAGTGCTGACTTGGTGAGAGGAAGATCCACGATTGAATGAGCAAAGACCGCCTATATGGATGTAGAAAAAGATCATCGACGTGAAATTTCAATGTTTGTGCACACAAAGAAAAAACTATTCTCCAGATATATTTCTTTAAATCAATAAAAAAGTATTAACTTGACTTAGCACTCAAATTTCTAGTTTGCTAGTTCAGTTGCTAGTTTACATTTCCAGCGGATTAGCCTTCAACGAAGCTTAGAAGTTAATTCGCCCTTGTTATGGTACGTCTCGCTCGATGCCCCGGATGTTAGAGCAAGGACAACAGCTTATCTTTAGACCGCCGTAAAGATAACGAACCTTGTGTGTCATTCGTGTACGCGTGGAGAAGGCTTCAAGATCCCAGTCACTCGTCCACTTGCCGACACACCTCTAACAGAACCGGACGGCCAGCTTAGAACGGCGTTTTGTTTGACGCCCACATCTAGCCAAAAATCACCAACTGGATAGCGAGGCACTTTGTAAGTACGTTCGCGTCTTGGATCAACTCGCCTTTTTTGCTTTGTTTACTAGTATCTTCTATGCCTCGCTTCACACTAAGTCCGACCGAAGCCAACTCTACGATCCGATGTAAGTAATCAAGCAATGCCAGAAGTGAATTGTCATGCCGCTAGTCGTCCGCGTGCTTTTTCAATCGACTAGACCAATCACTCGACGTAAATGCGCCATGACCCCACTTTTTGTTTTCTCTGTGTGATTATTTTAGTCGTTGATAGTAAACGCACAACCAGGACAATCGCCATAATTATGCAATTTCGGCTGCGCTCGATTATTTCCGTTGGATCGTAGCCTTGGCTGTGGACGTAATTAATACGGAACGAATCACAGATTGTTTATATCTTTCTCTTTGAACTAATTCGGAATTCCATCGCCTTGTGGAAGTAGAAAAAGAAAATATCTGGGTTGGTTTCTTCAATCGTCTTACATTCGTAAGCGATTCCAGAAGTAATCAACGGCCTATCGAAGACCAAGGCTAAATGTAATGTTTGCTTTTGGACTAGGCAAATTTAATTCGGATTGTTTTCTTCTGAGCATACTTTCTTTTCCACGTTGTTCGCTCACGCTTTTACTGCATGAAATTTTGCTGTCAGTAGATGCTTATAATATGTGTAACGTGATTTCTCAGAGTACCTGTTGGAGAAAAGACCGACCTTGAGTTTTACCCAAGCCATCATACCGACCTTGACGTCTTCACCGTCCAGTGATCTTAGCACTTATGAAACCCGACAGCCAAGGTAAGAGCACCTATTTTTAATTGTTTTTGAAATATGTTCATGCTAGAAGTGAATATAACATCTACAGGTAACCTATAAGTGAAAAAGCTTAAACATATTTTTATTATTTATTTTTTATGCAATTTTTTAAGTCGCTGGTGTTAGAATTCCTAGTTCTGTTAAGCGAAAAAGAACCGCATTATTTTCTAAAAACATTTGAATACCCCATTTGTATAGTAAAATGGGTTTTTGCAAAGTGCACTTGCATTACCTAGATGGCGGGGCAGGTAAAACGTTACGTTGAATCCTTTGAGGGGTTTTAATGAAATGTATATATGTTTAACGGCAACCGGGACCTTCAAGTTTGAAGTTAGAGAACAGCCTACTAGTGTCACAAATAAAAAACAAAACTCTAAACTACTTTTTCGCATACGTCTGTTCTTACAAAGACCAAAGAACGGGTTGGTAAATATAGAAGAATCAACGAAAGAATAAAAACAGATAGGAACAAGAAAGGGCAGAGCGCACAGTTCTTTCATGAAAGAACTGTGCTGCCTGCCCTTGTCCCTAAATGGTTTTATTATTTCATTGATTCTCGTCCGTGCTGACTACGTGAAGCTGTAGTGGCCTTCATATCAGTAAGAATTCCTGACTCGTGAGCTGCCTTGTTCCGTCCGAATAGCCGATAATACTGTATCAGTCCTATCAAAAAAAAAAAATAGCACCGAATTTTTTTTCCCAGAGGCAACAAGAATGATTAGACACGTCACGTCCTTTCAACTGACGATGGTAGTCGTCATATTGGCGATATGCCCGTGGGACTCGCATTTCAAGATGGCGTCCGCAGTCGAGACGCCGCAACCCAAGATCGTCTGCTACTTCACGAGCTGGGCGTTTTACCGAGTGGAAGAAGGGAAATTTCTTCCCGAGAACGTGGATCCGTCGCTGTGCACACACATCAACTACGCCTTTGCCTTTCTTGATTCGACGTCACTCAAGATCGTGGCTTCGGATCCGTGGGCTGATCTGGACAACCAGTTCTACAAGGTGGGTTCACTCTACTATTTATTTTACTTATTTCACGATCCTAGTAGTTATTAATTTAAGAGGTTCCGCAATGAGTTCCGGTCTGTGTTTAGCGTACGCAAGTCGCGGCCCACTAAATTAGAGGAGATAAAAATTTTCCCTTTAATTTGGCGAAGAATCATAGCGTCTTGTCATTGAGACGCCATGATATATCACGTGACGTCACACGAGAGGACGTCACTATATTTTCGGGAAATTCAGCTCAGATTGTTTTTCCACTAAGTTTAGCCGTTAGATAACTCCGCTGAAATGGCGGAGAATTTGGTACCACCTGGCATCATGGTACCACCTGACGCACAGCGTCATGTGAATCAAGGAGTTACGTGACGTCACGGTACCAGGTGAACATCGACCCCAAGACTTAGCGGGACGTTAGTCCTGTTACCTTTTACACGGCTGTGTAACTGTGAGCAACAATGTGCAGAACCTCGCCTGTCGCCGCAGCTGATTTGTAAGACACGGCAAAGAATCTGAATTTTTTTTTCTCGATATTACTACCTGGAGACACAGATACATGACACACTAGTAGTAACGAAGTGGTGAGACAAAAATGTAAACAAAACAATTTTTATTGGAGAAGTTAGATAAATCAGGTTTATTTTATTTTAATCAGATGTGTATGATTTAAACCTGATTAATTTGATCAAATCACTGTAGTTAGAAAACATTTACTCTATACTGATAGATGTATTTTGAGGCATGGCGGATTGAATGATCAATTCGTCCAATCACTGACAATCATGCGAAAGGAAAAATTGCTGTAAATTTAGTATGAACTTTAATTAACCACTTTTTATTGTCGTGATCCTCGGATACTAAAAAAACGGACTGAATTTTGTGTTATCTAAAAAAAAATATTCCATTTTGATTTGATTACAGGTCATTCCTTTCAAAGCTTTTGTTTATATCTCGTGCGTACTGATTTTGTTGCAAAGGGATGTTAGGTAACTGAGGAACAAATTCGAAAGTAGAAATCGAGCTCAATGCCCCGATTTGCTCAGAGCACTTTTTTCTCATTTTAATCTTGTATAAATCGTTCTTGCTTGGTGATCCTTTGTTTAAGTACAAAACAAACGTACGTAGAAAGAATCAAGTAATGGACAAACGGTAAATACAATATATTTTGAGGCCTATATTTGTGGGAACGGTTTGATCTAAATCATTACATTAAAATTGCTCAGATTTAAATCTTAATTTAAATCAAATTGATTTTATTCTCCACCATCGGGAAAAATACAAATAAGCCTGCTAACCAACGAATGAATATGAAAGTAGAGTGAAATCCGTTTTGGTCGACCAAGAGGAGACCAGCTGGGGCAAAAAACCGCAAAGCCAGGTGTTCTAAGTAATACTGGAAAATAGGTTTATTCCATTCACATGTAGTTTCATGAAAATGAATTTTTAAGCAGTTTTTCAAAGGTGAAGTTTATCTACTGTTCCTGGGTGTGACGACTTAATGTCAGTTTTATTGTTAATATGCTTTAGTTGTGACGAGTTCTATACATTTTGTTTCTTCATACTAATGCCGTGTACTATCGCTGGATAATAAGCTCGTACCCGGCGCTATTCGATAGCATATTTAATAACCTATTTTCTAAAACAAAAAAATTACCTTTATGTTTTTTTGTCTTTTGTGTATTTTGTTTTAAGTTTTATATTACCAAACGCGAGCCCGATGTGTTGTTATTCGCTCCACTGCTAATACATCAAGACTTGTTCTTTTTTTTAAGCGACATTTACTATTTAACTATGGTATAACACTACATCTCTTTATTTTGTGCATGAACTGACATAATTAAATCCCATACGTAGAGAAGGGAAGTATGACAGATCTGTAAAAAAAAAAGCGCTTTGGTTTAGTTTTTTTTTTTTATATCCGGAGCAAACTTGTTTGTTCATAACATTTTCAATTATGTATATACAATATAACATGACTGCCAACCCCCTTCCCTATCGTCCTTCTTCATGCAATGCACGAACAGACGCTTTCAAAGATACCAAAATAACGAGCGAGCCGCGCTGAGCTGACATCTTTGAATCATTATGCAATATGTTGGCGCACAAGCCCTATCAACCATGAGCCAATTGTAAAAGGACGATCTCTAACTTAACTTTGATGAAATTTAGTTCTCCATACTAGCTGAGTTTTGTGAAGGCATAATGATCGCCCGCCATTGACGACGTTAAAATAGTACACTTACTCTCTCGTCTTTGTATGGTCTCTCTCATTGTTTTACTCGTTTTTTGCCCTACTTCATTTTGTGTGTGTTTCTTTCTCCCTCTTTCGCTCGGTTTCTCCTTCACTCTCACCACACGCTTGTTCTCTCTGTAATAAATCGAATTAGATGAATGTGTCCAATAAACCTACAGTAACATAAGAATATACAAAAACTTATGCGCCCTTCCTTACAACTTATACCATTTCTACATATTCGAGTTTACTAAGTGGACAAATAAAACAAAATAAAGGTATATTTATTCAGTAAAATCCGTGTTGTTTCGCGCCTTTTTTCTTCTTTCTCCTCCACGACATCATAAATATTAGTTACATTTGTTTGTTTGTTTTTGTTCTTTGTTTTCCAGAAAGTGAATGACCTCAAGCTCCTTAACCCAAAGCTCAAAGTGCTGCTTTCTCTAGGAGGATGGACAGAAAGCGGAAGCGACAAATACTCGCGACTTTGCGCGAGCGCCAGTGCCAGAAAGGCCTTCATAACAGACTCTGTGGCCTTTCTGAAGCGCTACGGTTTCGACGGTCTGGACATTGACTGGGAATACCCCAACTGCTGGCAGGGAAACTGCGGCTCTAGTCCCAAGGACAAGGCCAACTTTGTCCTCCTCCTGCAGGTACGTGACAGTTTAGGATGTCGCATAGATGTGAAAGGGGACCGGTGTCCATAGCTCGGAACACGTGGAACAAAAGCTCCCACTTGAGAACACTGGGCCGGTTTGCTGTTGATTATGGGGTGACCAAGATAGCCGCCAAACGTAATCTAGAGATAACGAGACCGTTTTTGTGGGGATAAAATACCTAGCGTTCCAGCGGTTACTTTATAAATTGACATAAGCTTTGTTTTGTTTTTTTACTTTTTTTGTTATTCTCGCTTACCACGACCTTTTTCTGAAATACCTTTATAGGCCACTCATAAAGTACACGAATGGATTAGTTTCACTTGATTTCCAAAAATGTTCACCCTCTTTCTGTGCGAAAAAAAAAATTGACTTTAATCATCGAAGCGAGGACGGAATAGTGACAACCATTTCCCTGGAACGCTAGGTACCTGGAGTTTCTTGTCCCCATAAAGCCGGTCACTCTTTCTTGCAACTATATTTTAGAAGCATGGAGAGATAATGCATTCACCTGCAAACCGGTTCAGGGATCCTGGGCAAAGTTAACTACCAACTGTGAAAAGTATTATCTTCTATTCACCTGTATTTGTCATGGTTTCAATGCAAACGTTGTTGCAGGTGATGATAACTTTCAGAATAGTAAAATTCTGCCAGGGCTTTGTGCGTGCATCCTTCCACTGGATATGCATAAAAACATACGTACATAAAAAATAACACGCGAATTAAAAACTATGTACATTGAATAATTATCTTGCATGGTATCCTCATAATGGCTTGTCACACATGACTTCAACAGTAACCTATTTTTCTTATTTTCAGGAACTCAACGCTGCCTTTAAACAGCAGAAACCAGCACTTCTGCTTACCATCGCCATGTCTGCTAACGTGAACGTAATGAAACAGGCGTACGATGTACCCAACATCTTCAAGTAAGCCGCACAACCCCTCAATTCTATGTCAAAGCGACTCTAGGTCATTAACAATAATAGGAAATTATGTTAGAATTTTCATCTTTTCTGATTCTTAGGACATAACATATGGTTAAACTATTAACGTACCAACAACATGATGAAAATGAACACCCCAGTAAATGCAGAAGAACAAAAACACGACTACGACTAAACAACACTTTCTTGTTGTTGTGGTTGCATCTTTACTTTTGCGTTTATTGAGTCGCCGGTGACATGCCGATTCAATTTGCCTGACTGTGTTTACCTGCGATATATACATAACATATTTTTTATACCGTTTAGACACCTCGACTTTGCCAATCTGATGGCTTACGACTATGCTGGTTCTTGGAGTACCAAGACGGGCCACCACTCGCCACTGCAAAAGGCGTACGGAGAAACAGATCCCACAGCAAGTGTCGTGAGTACAGGTTTCTCTTGTTTCACCAACAGTAGTGTTTTAACTCATTACGGTTCAAGAACCTAAATATTTCAAAATAGAATTGTGATTATTCGTCAAACAAAAAAAATGTCGTCCCAGTAATCATTCGTAGAACGTGGTGTCTACTAACGTGTTAGTTTCGAGGAGTTGGTGACACTCAAGCGTGAAAAAGATATTTTCAACAGGGTGCATCTGGCACGTTATGTAGAAGTGTATGATTGTTAATCGGCAACTTGTAGCTAAGCCATGATGGATGGTGCACACATTTGCGTTCGACTGTGCTACGACCAGCTGGAACTACTTATGACAAGATAACACGTTGGCGCCAGCTCTCGTGTAGCCTTGTCGCAAGTGTGCAAATAGCCATTTAACACTTCAGGTCCTAAACTAGAATGATTGTTTTAAAGGGTTTGCGAGATCAAATTTACGCACCATTAAAGAAAAATGGTCGATAATAGCATTTTCAGGATTAAACGAAGATGAAAGAACGAGGCGTCAAACAAAATGAGAAAATACGGAGACACTAAGTGAGCTAGGGTTATCCGATAGATTTCGCCAGTGTTTACTATCTCGTCGAAGAGCGGCCACAGGCAGTCGTAACGCAGTCGGTCGCAGTTAAATGTCAATAGCCAATGTGCTAAGAAACCTTTAAAAGCTCACCAAACAAGGCAGAGCAAATGCCGTTCGCGGCATCTGATGTGTTCTGTTTGTTACCTTTTTACATTCCAACGCAGGAGTACAGCGTCAACGCGCTCTTGGCCCTGGGTGCGCCGGCGAACAAGGTGGTCCTTGGAGTTCCCTTCTACGGCCGGTCGTTCACCCTCTCGGACCCTGCCCAGAACGGTGTAGGTGCTCCCGTCAAGGGCGCAGGCACAGCGGGCGCCATCACTAAAGAACCGGGATCACTGTCTTACTATGAGGTAAGGCTCCTCTATCTAGCCCCATTAGATGGGTGCAACGGTCCATCAGAACTATTGGCAGGTCGTTACAGCCATGCCGTTAATGTTATCGCCAGCTGGAACGAAAATAGAGTGCGAAGACGTTTTAGTTAGCCGTCCTTCCATAACCCTGTTTTGTTTTTCGCCAATACGGAAAGACTGTTTGTTAGAACGCCGAAGCTCACCATTAACCGGGTGTCACCGTCTTTCTTAGGAAGCCGGCACCATCTCCTGCCCTTGGCTAGCACACCGAGGGTTGCAACAAAACTGTCCCGTCCAACTTTACTTGATCAACTCAGAAGGTATCACGCGCTCCGTTGGAGTTTGCCAACTGAGTTGATCAAGTAACGTTGACTAGAACCAACGCTACTCGATCAACTCAGTTGGAAAACTCTCACGGAGAGCGTGATCCCTTCTAAGACATGTGCTGACACAACGTCAGTATCCGCTGATAAACCATAGATTCGGAAATGCTGTTTGAAGCGTCATCTTTCTTGTCCGCCGCGGCCGTATTTTGAACTGCTGTTGGAAGAAGTGCTTCAGCGAGCAAGAACGTTGGCGCTCCGAACAGCGTTAGCCCGGCTGAGGGGTACGAGAATTAATCACTCTCTCCGTGGCAGTTTTCGAACTGAGTTTATCGGGTAACGTTGGTCTCTTCAAACTGCCAAATGTGGGTTGAAACCTTACGGTTTTGAAACTTCGGGTGGCACCAGCGTTTGTTGCCTGCCAGAACCATCTCTCGCCGCTTCCTCACACACCTGGGCGTGATCGCTGAACTTCTACAATGTGGTGAAACGTGTGTCCTAAACCTTTAGGCCGCACTCCCACTGTCCACGCATGATACAAAAGACGTGGCGTGTGCGCAACAGACATGATGACCGAATCATCTGCGGTCACGCCCCAAGCGTGTACAATACACGTTTGCTTTAAACATTAGTATGCCACGGACATGTGAGCAGACAGTGTTTGTACGACCAATGTGACAGGACAGTCATACAAGGAAGGCCTCAGAAATTGTCTGAAGGTCGTCTTTTGTTTTATTTATAAGCAGAGTAAGCGCGGCTTAAATAATCGAAAGCTATTGTGAGACCTTTATGACCCCCCCCCCCCACGTGGGATACGCACTCTCTACTATCAGAAAACTCCTCGCTCTTCCCCCACCCCGAGACACTTTCTACACCTGACCTTCTTTTTGTACATCATAGTCAGCCAAATAGAACTTTTTTGAGCTTGCTCCCTGACGAGCTTTAAGACTTACAAACAGCGGTGACCGACGCATATTAAACATAGGATGTACTTTTATGAAAAACCTGCGGCGCCGTCAGTTGTCACTCGGGACCCGCGCGTTGCATCATCGGACGTTTCCCATAATGCAAAGCGCGGGACCCTCGGGACGTCGCTCGTGACGTCACGTGTGACGTCATTACAAAAAACGTTCGATTATGCAACGCGCGGGTCCCGAGTGAGGCCCGCGCGTTTCATTATGGAACGTTTCCCATAATGCACCGCACGGTTACGCCGATGCCGACGGCGACGCCACTAAAACCGGAAACGGGTGCCTAAGAGCTGCGCTCTAAAAAGCTCGCCTCTCATTGCGCGTACAGATCTGCAAATCACTCAAGACGGGAGGATGGACGACAATGATGGATCCAAGTGCCGGCCCTTACGCATTTTCCGGCGACCAGTGGGTCGGATTCGATGGACCTCGGTCCCTCGCCAAGAAGGCCAAGTTTGTCAAAGCCCACGGCCTTGCGGGCATCATGGCATGGGAGCTGAGCATGGACGACTTCAAGGGACTGTGTGGCTCCAAGTATCCTCTCCTGACTGCTATCAACACGGAGCTGAAGAGTACTGATGCTACGTCTAGTAGATAAAAAAGCGCCGGAAAAGAGAGGACTGCCTCTGGCGCGGGCATTGGCAACCTACAGTTAGTTTGGTAAATATAATCCATCTTGCTTCAACTGGCCGTTTACGCATTTGTCAAACATAGTGGAGAAAAGATAAAATACGGACGCAATGTCCTCCAAAAATTACAGTCCTTCAGAAATGTATCCTTCGCATGTTTGATTTTATTTTCTTTAGGGTAAACCGCACCTGCTTGCTCTTCAAACAATTTACTGTAACTTTAATTTACTAGAACTGATACACAAGAAGAAGCTGCAGGTGAACCTAAAAGGTATTAGCTCAGTGTGAACACTGAGGAAAAACACCCAGAAAGCACCCAAAGTAAAACCAACTAAGGCAGGCAACTATTCGCCTTCCAAAACGTTTGTGTTAAATAAAATTGAGCGCCGTATAAGCTTTCAATGTTCCTTTCCAGTTTCAAAGAAAAGTACCATACCAGAGAGTTCACTCTGGCTAATGATAATCGTTTTAGAATTTAAAAAAAGTTAATATTCAATTGCGGAGTAAAACAGCTATCACCTTACTTTCTAGTTGTTCTTCGACTTGTCTTAAACATATCTAAGGTTGTACTAGATATTTGGTAATTGGATTGAATTTTGCGCTTTAATTTTGCTGATGTCCTATTCCAGCGCTGAACTTCAAGGGTAAAGAGGTCTCGTTAAACTGCAAGAGCAGCTTTTTTTTTACCTTCCTTCTTTTTTCTTTTTTTTGATGGAAATAAGCTTTGAATTTGTGACTTAAAGTTGAAACGTATTGGTCAGCTCTGGAACCTCACTTTGTAATTTCGCTAATTCTTCTAGTGAGATATGAAACATTTTTGGCTTGGTAACCGTATGGGTTTTCGGAGGTCTTGAGCTCTTTAAGATAAAACTAAAGAAATACGTCAAAGAGTTTTCAAAAAAGCTACTCATACAACAATTGAAAGATATTACACACAAGGTATTTGTTACCTTAGTGGCATGTTTTATTTACTGCGCGTCTGATAATTTCGTCAGAATGTTCGACATAAAAACGCGTTTGTTTCAACTTCCAAACATGTTTACCACTAAATGTTTTATTATTCGAGTAAAGTATTCCATTCATGTTTATGGCATAAATATCATTTAATTAGATAATTCTAACATCCTTTATTTGGTTCTTGTATTGTAAGTAATTGATGATATCGTGCCACAGCTGTTGATTGATTTGACGAAAAATAACGCGACTTGTCATTACCTCTAATGACAACAACTGAGAACGTTTAGTTGGGTCAAATATTAAATCGCCAGATATAGTTACTTTTAATAACGCTGAATTATAATCTTCTATCAGTACCAAACACACTGTGAATTTTTTAATGTATATGTGTGCCTCCCTGTGTAAGTTCTAACTCTTTTCCGACCCCTTTTCTTTATATCTTTACTTCCTAATTCTTTCACAGAAGCCACAATTCACTCAAGGTTTGCTCTTCGCCATAAATTCGCATCAACCCCTTTAAATTGAATTTAGTATTCTTGTCACTTTCTTGTACATATCTCCATTGTTTTATCACACAATACAGAGAGACTAAAACGACACAAAAGCAGCAAGAAGAGCCTTTATTTTGCCGGTATCACGCTCGTTTTTTCTTGTTTTTCTATCTACGTTATCATTTCGCTGTAAGAGCTACGTAGCATTTAAAATACACAACTCTGGGCAGACATTTTAATGGCATCTGCTATCACAGTTTGTCCGGTAGCACTGGCGCAGCGAATTTCCCGGGGTAATATTTCACACGCGAGAAATCTAAACTGCATATATGTATGGTGCCCCAAAATAGTAGTAGCTTGGATGGGCATATGAGATTAGATCAACATATTTGGGCAGCTAGTGCTGTGCCGAAAGTTTAAAAAAATTGCGTAAAAGGAAAATACCACCTAGAGGATGTCGTACAGCGCGGGATATGTTCGCATCAATAGCTCGACTCGTAGTCTGCTGGAGTATGGAGATCTGGAAGAAGAGACATAGCAAACCGGCAAGGACAACAAGCGGCATGACCATGCAGACATGTGGGGTGATACCATGTCTGCGGGGCGCGCTCTTTAAAACATGCTTCAAAGGCGCCAGTAGTGCGGTGAGCGGAACACGGTAACGGTTTGCCAAAAGTCCCTATTGATTTCATGTCGCCGATTCATGTCCGCTTGAAATGTAGCTCTGCTCTTGAACGTATTCACGTAGTTTACACTATTATTTTCTTCTTTTTTTCATCTGCCTTATGCGCCGTTTTAATTTTTTTCTTCTCAACATTTGGTCGTGTTAATTGCCAGTAGGATAATAGACCTCTTGCTAAATTACCGAAGCACCAAGGAGTATGCTATACTATGTTCACCCTTAAGCTGAGACTAGAAGCTCCGCCCTCTGCGCGAGCTTTCTGCCCGTGCTAACGCAAGTGTGAACGCGCAGCCACGAGCAACCAAAGCACTGCGGGAGCCAGCGAGCTCGCACTGAAGGTGGCGCTTCTAGTCTCAGCCTAATGGTGAACGGGGTGTAGGAGTGTCGTTACACTGAGTGCCCGTGCTGGCGTGTGCAGCACTCACTCCTCTATAGGGAGTATTCACAGGACGCCATTTTTGTGGGTGCTCTTTAGAGCGCATCCTCAGAGCGAGCTTTCATTAATAGGCTGCTAAGACCGGAAATCTTGATGGTGCGGAATGCACGCGGCGAAAGAACTGTGGAAGCTCGGCGTCAGCACGCGCTCAGCAGTCGCGCACACAGCTATGGCTGCGAGTGAATACTCCCTATACAGAAACCTAAAACAAATGGCACCCTGCACGCGCGTTCGTCAACGCCTTATTTTGTTTATTTACTTCGAATATTTTACGTGGGGAGGTGAGCGCGTGCGGCTCGTGTACCTACATTAACTGCACTCACCTTGATGCTCGGGTAATTTAGTAAGATGTCAATCCAGCTACAAAGCTGCAAGCCCGAGCTTTTTGCTCAAAGACGTGACTGAGCTGCACGAACTCTCGCTCAGCAATAGCAACTGCACCAAAGAAAGGTATGAGGTAAAGATTCTCGCCTTCAAAAATATCTTAATTAAAATACACGTATTTTCTAAGACTGCTGCTAAAAGTTCATCAGAAAAGCCAAAACTGTCGTATAAAGATTTTTTTTTTTCAAGACACGTTAAGTGCTATTAATTTCCGAGCGAATTGAGCAACTGGAATCACACTGTGCTTGCTCTCTTGTTATTCCCGGTGGCCTCAGGAGGATGACGTTAAAGAAACATCACCAGGGCTTTGTTAGCCAAGAGGTGTTAGTCTTTCACGAATTTTATCAGAAGGAAGTAAAATTGTTCTCCCCCTCCGGTTAGCTGTACCTTCATCACGTGCTTGACACAAAGAACAAGAAAACAAAAGCAGGGTCACATATCTCAAACCTGAACGTTGATTGACTTGATAAAACATACCTATTTTAGATGTTAATAATTTTCGGGGAATTCATCAAGATGGGGAGGACTTTGGGCAATAATAATCTGACTTTTAGAGACAGAGTGCAATTCGCACCCTCTATGCTACTAGTGTGATATTAAGCAAAACTCCGCCTGGCCCGGGCATTGTTTCAATGGCCCACCAGTCACCAAGACGGCGTGAATAGCCGTCCTTATCGGATGGAAGTTCGTGTTAGTCTTGAGACACCTTTTTACACAAGACCAAATCAAGCGAAGCGAGTATCGAAGTCCGTCTTCAAACAGTACCTCGATCTCCTTGTAGAGTAAAAATTTTACACCTTGGCTTTCGAATACCAGCTCCTTCCATCCTGGATCGCTCTACCTGTGTTATTACGTTAAATTAACTGCGGGAGTAAAGGCTGGTTCAAACATTTGCGTTCCCTTGTAGTCGTTCGCGACGAGAAAGCACACTGGCATAGTGGCGCCATTTATTAGGCAGTCTTTAGATACTTTCTGTCGGCGTGAATGCTTTCAAATAGTTTACGCGTCTATCTTTTACCTTGGGCTTAAAATAATTATGATTATAAACGATCATTTATTATAGATAATGAGTAGATCTACTCGCAAGTACTGCAAAACCTTGCAAGAATCAGTAACCGTTTATTTTACCATGAGATTATGGCGGACTGCTGCACCTCCGGCAGGGCCCTTTTAGGAGGAGGAGATTAGAAGAATCGGCCGAGGCCCGTGCAGTCCAAGTAGGACAAAACCGACTTCGGCAATTTAAATGTTGTGACTTTCACTGCACTTCGACTTAATCCGCTCCTCGAGGTTCCTTGATTTTTATGTTGTTTTTTTTTGTCATTAATCACAAGTTTTTTGTTTTGTTTGTTGGTTTGTTTTTGTTCCGCGGTGAAGTGATTGCACCCCCAGAGAAGATGTGTGAGGTTGGATACGGTTGTCTTCTTGCATTGCTTACACACCGGAGGCCCGGGATCAAAGTTAAGATCCTTCTTTCTTCTTGCATCATCCCATTACATGGGGAGGCTTGGTGTTATATCGCTCCCCGTCTTTACTCGCATCTAGAGTATACCATAAGGTATTTCTTTAATCCGACGTAACAAACAAAAGACGTAATAACAAAGCCTCAGTCGAGTGACACACAGTTTCAGCGCCACCCGATACATGGTGCCAGTGTGCCACTGTGATCTCTCTCCATAACAAGTTACAAGGAAGCACAACGCACTCGAGCACAATGAAACTCAAATGTGTGAACCAGCATTAACCTATACTCCCTAGATGACGAGGCGGGAGGGATGAATTTTCTACGTCGCCTAAACAGGCATGCCTGGTGCCCGTATCTTGCACAAGCGCAGCGTCATCATTCGGCTGAGACTCCTCATGTCCTAGCAGATTTGACACGAATGTTTCAGTGGAACGCGGACGCAGTGTGCAATTCGTGCTCCGTGTTTGCCTCTTTAGGAGACGGTAAAACATTCAGTCCTTCAGCCTTGGTATATAGGTGGTGTTGCCTCAACTTGGATCTACTTGTGTAAGATTTCGAACAAAGCCGAATCTTTTCACCTATCCGCGGTCGAAAGACAAGTAGTGTGCCCAGTACGAGATCATGAAGAGAACGAACGCTGCCGGAAAGAGGAGCCGGGAGACGCTGTCGAAGATGTTGGAGCTGGTCATTTCCAGGTATCTTAGCTTGCTGAGGACAACGTTCCAGAAAGCCAGGGACGCGCTCTCCGGCTTTCTCTGGGTGGTGTTCTGGGTGACCGTCGAAGCGCCGGAAAGAGCAGATCCGAGGATCTCGTCGTCCGTGATGTCTTCTTCGCCTTCGGAAGCCCTCACCTGCTGACCCTGGAACGAGTATGCGTTGATTGATCGTGCTATACGGCGTTATGACATTTTATGGATACACTGGTCAAATATCGGCTCTACCAAAAACAGGCTGGCTGTCTCGTTTTACGGCAGACGACATTTAGGTTTTTCAAACATCCATGATACAGCAATTTTCACAAAGTAAATAAAGAAGATATGACATACATATCCAGCTAAATAAACTAAGTACGCACTGACTTGGAAACTAAAGTCGTAAAATCTACGATATTGACCATTTCAGCTTTTTCTATACCGTCATTACTGGTACCTACAGACAATTTTACAAGTGCACTAATCTAGCTCTTAGACAGGTATATCAGCTACCGGCTCCCCACATCATCTGTGAGAAATGTTAGAGCAGAGTAATCATTCGAACAATTGATGCTAGCTCTTGTCAGTGTTGGTGCTTTTATTGAAAATATAGTATGCGCCGAAAAACTGAGCAAGAGGAAAAGACTAGAGCAGGCGGTAACGTCAAAACACCGAGCTCTGGTTGGGGTGATTAGTGGGTAAACCTTAAGCTAGCTGTCATTGTCTCCGCTGAACTCGCCGAACTCCTTCGAATGCGAAAGCGAAACGCCGGCGCTCAGCGTTTGGCTTTAGCGATATGTCTATCGCTCCGCTACAATACAATACAATATTTTTGAAGCGAATTCATCCGCTCATACAGCACCTAATATGCTGTGATTTGATGCGCGACTCCCGTAATTGCTTACTTTCGTGGATCAAATAACTATCGCAAATAGGTAGCTTGTTCTAGAAACTCACAAGTCGCTTTGCCTTGACGTGCTGGTAAGCGACGGCGTACTCTAGCAACGATGCGAACACCGTGATAAGACAGGCGAAGAGCCAAATGTCTACGGCCTTCACGTAGTCCACGGGTGGCAGAGTGCTCCGGGACTGCACTACCTGCAGGGATCAATGCAAGCGCCACAACTTTGAATGCTGATTTCAATAAGACATGGCGAAAACACAAAACCCTTTTTGTTTCGTTATTTAAATTGACCACATGTAAGGAGAGCCTGTTTCGAAATGAGGTGGAAAGGAAAAATGTTTTACCCACTAATTTCTTTAACCCAATCACTTTAACGTAACACCAACATAGAGTTTAATCGTCGAGAAGTTATCGGACGTCTACGCTCTAATTGCTGTGGCATTTATAAACACCATCACGTTAGAGTCACGAATTTGAATCCCTCCACGGATCAACCAAAAAAGTCAACAGTCATGACGAGCTTTCGGACGGCAGAGTTACTTGATCTTTGCTAGCAGACCTTTTGCGCATTGCAGAGGAGCAATGACTGGCAATATTAAGGGTCAGAGAGGCGCTTCCAGCGCATCGTTAGGTTTTATTTGATTAACTGTCAATCAGAAACATAAACCTCGTGCCGATTGTGAGAGCAATGTAGGCTTAGGAAAACCACCTGAGTTGTGAGAGTGAGGATTGCCGTCACCCCGAGAGTGATGCGTCCCTGCACAGCGTGGACGTCCAGCCAGAAGGAGAGCCAGGACAAGACTACGACCAGTCCGCTCGGGATGTAGGTGTTGACAATGGAAGCGGTCAGACGGCGCTCGAATGTGAAGTTCACCAGCAGATGCGTGTAGTTCTCTGCGAGCAAGCCGAACAGATACGGGCCTCAGTCTTAACCTTAAAATAATGTTGTGCGTATGTTTATGACTGTCAGAAGTTATCCTCAATGGGTGTCTGGTGTCTCAGCTGTAGATGAACAATTTAGACAGTGCAGTACGACTGCTAGCCTAGGGTCTTTAACGTGAATCACGCAGTAGTGATACACACCACTGCAGACCGGTACGATGCTCATTCTAGATCGAAACGAGCAGAAGTGGGGGCTGTACCAGATCCCTGGGCTCAGCAGCGAGAGGTTTCGCTCCACGTATTAACCACAAGATGTAAGATTTTCTCCATTTCCCTTGCTTATCGAACAATAAATTCATCAAACGACAGAAAAAAACTAAGGTTAAGTTGGTCGCTTTTTTTCAAAACGTGTAAGCACTGAGGGCAGCACCGGTATACGGTAAAGTTAGTATGAAAAACAAGTGCGCGAACGAGCTGGTGTAAATTGAACATCATTTCGGAAATCACCGAGACTAGGGTGGAAACGGGAACACGACAAACACAAAGCCTCAAACATGGCTTAGAAAGTATTTGACAAGTAAAAGGATTTGTTTCATTTTCTTGGTATGGGTCAAGTTGTAGAGACCATGACAAGTGCTAAGTGGGTGTTGGAGTATATTGTTTGTTTTGTGCGCTTTTCCTCTTTCTTGTGTTGTTTCTTGCCTTTGTGTGCAGACTATATTAAAAAGGTTACTTGTCAAATTACTTTCCAGCTGCGTTCGAAGACTTCGTGCTTGTCTTGCGCCTATTTTTAGCCACAGTCTCGGGTTTCTTTGTTTTTCGTAATTTGTATGGACCTACAAAATTAGTGTACCCGATACCACCTAAAAGATAAGGCATGTGCCTGTCCTATAACAAAAAATGCTAGCTGCGTTCGATTTACTTACACCTCCTGCACCAGTGCAGAAAAGTGTAGGGCAGTGCACTTCCGGTATGTGTATTTACATGCGACCGAAAGAACACTGATCAACAGCGGTGCAGCCCTTTTCGGTCCTTCTCGACAAGCCTCTTGTACGTAGCACACATTACAGGGCCGTAAATGTCGGGTAAATTGTGCGAATACCGAGACTTGTAGATTCATTATGTTTCAGGTCGTGAGACCCTGTCACGTGACGCGCGCACGTGACGCTAATGGCGTCACCCTAATGACGATGGTTCACTGTCGCGTTTTCGTGTCACTTTTAAGTGTCGGCCTTTTTTTACACAGTCTTAGCTGCGCGCCGAGATACTGAGGGACAGGAGGAGACGTCAGAACGCCGAGCTTCGGTTTGAATGATTTGTGGACCTTTGACTCCACTGCACTCGTCCAACGCGTCCGAATGCGAGAGTCAAACGCCGGACACAGGCGTTCAGCATTCTGACTTGTTCAACGAGTGCACTGGAGACAAAGGCTGTCTTTGTCTCCACTGCATTTGTCGAACGCGTTCGAAGGCGAGAGCCAAATGAAGGAACCCGGCGTTCTGTATTCCTAACGCGTTCGACGAATGCAGTGGACCATAGCCTCCTCTAAACTCAAAAAGCCTGGCAGTTCGACGACGGAGCCATAGAGTGCCCGGTCGCAGACTTAAAGCGCGAGGATCTGGTTGCACAAAGCATCACAAAGCCATTTCTCGGGGAACGCGGACGTCAGCGCACAGCTTTTGCAGCGAGAGGACCCGAAACACACTTGTTCGCTCGACAGAAGTGTGTTTGGGCGACTCGCCGCAGCGGGGCGCCAGTCACGGGGCTCTCCTCTCATCCGTTGTCTGCCGCTCCACCTTTTTAATTTCTGCGGCCACTTGTCGTGGCGATCTGCAGGCTTTGTCAGTCTAAGGCAAATGACCTCTTTGAGCGCGACGAACTATCGTCCAATATTGCTGACGTCGACAAGTTGCAAATTGTTAGAGCACGTGGTCTGTCGGCATCTCACACAGTTCCTAGAAGAAAACAAGTTGTTATCAGACGTTCAACACGGCTTTCGGCGCGGAGCATCAACTGTAACGCAGCTGATTACTACGTGTCACGACTTTGCGCTTGCAATCAATAACAGAGATCAGGTTGACGCAGTGTTTTTAGACTTTGCCAAGGCCTTTGACAAAGTGCCGCACATCAAACTCTTGCAAAAGCTTTACGCGATTGGAATTAACAGTAAACTTATCGATTTTATTAGATCTTACCTAGACACTCGCGTTCAGTATGTGCAGATTGATAACCACTGCTCGGACACACTACCAGTCACGTCGGGGGTACCCCAAGGATCAGTTTTAGGACCTATTTTATTCTTACTATATGTCAACGACATCGTAAGCGCTCTTGACCCTGAAATTAAAGTTAAACTTTTCGCTGATGACTGCGTTTTATACACCACAATAAAATCACAAGCCGATCAAACTAGACTCAACGACAATCTAAAAAATATTTTAAGTTGGTGTGAAAACTGGGGAATGGTATTAAATGTTAATAAGTGTTCTGTCTTACGAGTATGTAATAAAAAATCAGTCTTGAAGTATTCATACGTCATGGGAGGGGAAGTAATTAAAGAATTATCGTCAGTTAAATACTTAGGTGTTACAATTACAGAAGGCTTGAGTTGGAACGAACACATTGATAATGTTTGCTCCAGTGCGCTTAGAGCCCTATGGGCCCTCCGACGTAAGCTCTCAGGAGCCCCGAGGCAGGTGAAGCTTGCAGCCTACAAAAGTTTGGTCAGACCTTGTCTAGAGTATGCTTCATGTTTATGGGACCCCACACTACAAAAAACATATCTAAACTTGAAAGAGTGCAGAGGACTGCAGTCCGATTTATTTGCAACCGGTATAAAAGAACGGACAGCGTGAATGAAATGATCAGTTTTCTTGGACTTGAAACGCTTCAAACCCGGCGCTTAGAAAAGAGGTTAAAACTTTTGTACTTGATATATAATGATTTAAATCACCTAAAACAGTGCCCTTAGGTAACCCGAGTATCGCGCGCAAATACTCGTTTTAACAATGGCAAAATGATTCGGGAGTTTCGTGTGCATAATGATACGTTTAAATTTTCGTTTTTTCCCAGGACAATAACCGCATGGAACCAGCTGCCAAAAGATGTAGTAGAAAGTGCCAGTGTCGAAGAATTTATTTCAAATTTGAAAGTTGTGCTCATGTGATTGTTTTGTAATGTTTTTGTTGTTGATTTTTTCTTTCAAGTTTACTTTGTTCTTAAGTCTTGCAGCTGGTATTGATGTCTTCTCGGTGTTGTATATCATGTTTATATTGTGATGCTCACTCCTGCTTGGACTCTAACATGAGTCTGCAGTATTTATAAATAAAAAAAATATAGGACGCTATGAGTGGACACAAAGGTAGCTAGCTCTAGCTCTATAGTCAGTTACAGGTTAAGAAAAGTTTTCGATGGAAAGGAAGGCTGGGGAGGAGGAAGTGGACGGAATCCTGGAGAGGGAAGGAGGATTCCTTCTCTCCTCTCCAGCATTCCGTTTTCTTCCTCCTCCCCAGCGCGCCTTTCCCTCAAAAACATTTTTTTATCCTGTAACTAACTATAGCCACTAATCATGCCAACCAGAGCTCGGCGCTCTGACGTCCGCGTGCGCTTTCGTCTCCTCCTTTCTCTCTGTTTCACGGCGCATATCTTATTCCACTTTACAATCCTTCCACAAATCCGTCTTAAGTCGACAGTTTGCGTTGCCGATAAACGTTCTCCCGCCTGCTGTAAACTTTGGAAACCCAGATATCCAGGTTTCTAACGTAAAAGACAAATTATTTTTGAGGTTTTTCTTTTTAAGTCTTACCTCCGAGGAAGACTTCACTGTAGCGGTATGCAAGGGGAGCCTTGATTCGGAACTGGAGGGGCTCTATTCGATCCACGTACTCGATGGCATCGCTGGGACCTTCCTGCACTCCGCCCTGCCAACTCAGTTCTGTCATCCAGTTGGGAGTGGCCACTGCGGTTAGAAGCGGTTTGAACTTTGAGACCTGTGGTAAGAAAACTCGGAACATTCTCTAGTGGAGAAAAAAATATATAGTCACATATAAATTGAAAAATGTAGACCGTTGTTTTTGCCTCTTCTAAACTTCTTTTACCGGTTAACGTAAGGATCTTCCTTCTCCGTTTTAACCCCATCACACCCTCAAGATGAATGCACTCCTGGCACTTTTCACATGTCTTCGCTTACTCTTCACCTAATATGCCCTTCCCTACCCCTTTTGTGTTCCTTCTCTCTCTCTCTCTCTCTTGAGAGAGAGAGAGAGTTTGATCGTTATTTTGAATAAAGTCCTAAGTTTTGTCTTCACTTGGCCTCTTCTTGCTATCCTTTATTACTATGTTTCGTTTCGGAGAAAAAGTTATTAGAAGTATTCTCTTCCTTGCATGGCCAACGTTCTGGCACATAGAGTGCAATGAAAGGTTTCCAAGGAAATATCAAAATTCTAATTAATTTGCGTTTTGTGATATCCAGGCAATTAGAGACCTCGAGAACATTACGATATTTTGTCAAGAAATGCAAACATTTATAATTTTTGGGATTGTGGCCCACAGAGTTCAATGCAAAACATTTTGTAGAACCATGGAATAAAAACTATACCTATCAGAAAGTTTAACAACTGCGTATTGCAATTATATGATGTCATCTAAAATATAATTGGGGAACATTGTGATGTTTGGTGTTGCTCAGTTGAAATACTCAATTTACTGCATGCGCCCAGGCGTTGATGTCCAAGAAAGTTAGGGATGCATACAAATAAGATTGAACTTCGGCCTCTCAAGAAAAAATCAGGTTTATTTCCAACTGAACTCCTATCCACACCTGTTTAGACTTGAAGGAAGTACTAAAAACTAGGGTTTCGTGTGCTAGAAGAGGATGCTAGCTTTGTCCAATGAGCAGGAGTGGTCTCATGGTTCATCCAGTAAAGCAGAGTACCATATTTAGGTCGACAGCAGAGTCACAACTGGAAATCGCGATTTCAAGATACCATCTCCCTTCGGTTCTCCACCGCCCTTTCTTACCCACATAATACGAGTGCTTTGTAGCGCCGCGGCTGACTCACAGGTAATACTTCGTTCTGTAAGATGAACGGCGGGACCGCTCTTGCCCGCCTAATGGTCACACCCCTCCTTCCAAGTGTGTTTTACAAGTTCGAAGAAATACACTTTGCACCGAAAGTGTCTGAGGCATGGTCATTTTAGGGTCATCACTAAAATGGCGCAATCTCTTAATGCCTGTCGCCTCCAAGTTGTTCCTTTCCAGTAGTTATTTATTCACTGAAATCTTTAGTTGCTTGCATCACTATTTGATGAAACATTTCATGGCTACCTTACTTAATTTCTTATGGTAAAACATCAACGAAAAACTTGCTGAGATTTCTTGCCAACATCTATTCATTCCGCCTATTGAAACAAGATCACAGTAACAGAAACCAAAAGGAGCTTACTGAGGGAAACTCTAAAGTGGCACTGTTGTACATCCATAGGGTAGTTGTGGAAGGTCATCATGCATCGCACCTGAAATAAGTACCTAAGGGAGAAACATTTGTTTCGTATTTTAAGCCCCATTCTTCAATATAACACATTATACCAACTTACAGGCGCATGATATATCTAGTGGCAAGCTTCTGTCTACGTACTTTGGCCCCCAATAATGTGGGACCAATGCAACCAACAAAAAAAAACTAGAAAATGTCCCTGCTTTAATAAGGATTACGTCCGTTAAATAAAACAAAATATATCTCTTCAGAACGTAATATGGTGGTGCTGCGTTGTACCTTGGAATTTCTTTCTTACATTTTCTGCACTGTGTACCAACTAAACAAAAACAACTTGCGGCTAACGCTGGTAAAACTTCTTCAATAGTTAGCGAAACATGTAGCCTTCGACATTTTAAGAACGGATGCTATATGTCTCATAATATTTGAAAACGAGCGTGTTGGTGAATAGATACGAATACTTGAAAGGATAAAACATCGAGGACGCGGACGAAAAGAAGACTTCTTTTAGGCGAGAGAAGTCCTGTTTCTGTCCCCGATGTTTTATCCTTTCAAGTATTCGTATATATGTCTCACATCTCTTGCCTCAGCAGCTACTAACTTCGCTTTATAAGGTGTAGGCAGGACCGTTATAAAATATTCCAACTAAAGGCAGGGATTGCAGCAAGTTAGGATTAACGTGTGTCGTCCTTTTTATGGTAGTGTGAAGATAGACTTAATGCATTAATAGATCGTGCGCAAAAAAAGGCTTTACGTTACTTTGAAGATGATGCAGCATAGGCTCATTATCTTCCTTCGAAGTGGCAAGCATTTAGCTTTGCTGCTTTTCTTAGAGTTTAGCCACCAAAGATAGGCATGGTCTTATCTTCATATTTCTGTCTTTAGTTAAAGAGCATGATAGGGGTGCAGCCTTCTCACTGGTGCACCTGTTATAACTTTATAGCAATACGATAAAGACACTGCAGCACAAAGAGTAAATTCAAACACCGTTTAAAGCACCGGTAAAAATACGGGAAGATCTATTGGTGGATTCTTAAGGAATGTGTTAGCATTACCCTTGGAAACACAACGCATGTCCCCACTTTGGGAAACGCTAAAGCTGACCCCTTAACTTTTTTTTTGTGGCCTTCTATTTTGCTTCCTTTATTTTTTGCTGCCTATTTCTGGCCTCGTTGAGGGGTCAGTGCTAGCGTTTCCCAAAGAGGGACGTGTCAGGCGTCTTCCAAGGGTCATGCTAACGAATTCCCTAAGAATCCACCAATGGACCTTCCTGTAATGTTTTCACCCCTATTCTGTACTCATGCCTGTCGAGCACGTCGACGCCCTTGGATACGGTCATTCATATCAAACGGAGAAAGAACCCCATCCCTACCACTCGTTGAAGGAACCGCATTCATATCACTCGTGGAGGGAACCGCATCCATCGTTTTAACTACACGCGCACACACATCACAGCCCACGCAAACGCTACCACGGAAACCCAGAGCGAAGGAAAACCAGCTGCCTGCCTTTCACCGCTCTAAACCGCTGGATATCCTGACTCGTCCAAGTACTAGCTGCCATCGTTTGATCGTGCCGCGAGCGCTCCCATTGGATGCCGGCGACGCGACGCCATTTTGGCTCAAGGCGCATCCCACATCAAGACGCGCACGCTCCTATTGGTCTCCTCTGGCTACCGGTGACGCGCCGCCGTTTGCGAGCACGCTCCTATCGGTACCTGTGTAGATGCCGGTGCCGCGCCGTCGCGACAAACTAGGTTGGCGGCGACGATCCGCCATTTTGGGCTCGAGTGCGACCCAGCATGCACCGGCTTGGCGGTACTTGTCTATAAAATTCATCCAGCGTTTTACACCGCGCCGCGGCGCAACACCTCCTAGCTAACAAAGCCGTAGTGCTGAATGAAATGGCGTCATCAGAGAAAACAAACGCTGGGCCCAGATTGGACACGACGATTACGTCAACGTTCGGCTCAAAGTTGAAACTTGACTCGATGCCGAGCGCTGACGCGGCACTCGTTTCCAATCTGTGTCCAGCGTTGGCCTTCTCTGTTGACGCAATCTCATTCAGCACTAAGGCTTTGTTATCTAGGGGGTGTTGCGCGGCGCCTCCTCTGGCTCCGCGCCAGCTGTGTGCACGACTTCGACGAAAACCTAACGGCTCGTTTTGACGAAAACCCGGCGATGTCTTTCAGTTTGTCAGCTACGGGGAGAGAGGCAGACGAAAGGGGAGGAGGTTGAGCGTGCTGACGTCAGCACTTCGGACCAATGGGAGCGTCATACGCGTCACCTTCTCCCCTCCTTCTCACTCTCTCTCGTAGCTGACAAACGAAAGACACCGCCGGGTTTTGTCAAAACGAGTGTTCTAATGCTAACACATTACAAAAATTATATTCACTATCAGTGGTGTAAATACGCGAAATGAACACCATAAATTGGTGTATATATGCCTCATTTAACACCTGACTCCGGCGTTTTCTTCATGGTCCCCGATTCGCCTGAATGTTTGCTAAACACACCAACTAACGTCGCTGAAATACTATCCCAATTATTAATGAAAAATTATATATATTTTTGTGAAGTTATTGAATTTACAACGTTGGTCCTCACCGTACTTTTCGAACTGAAAGTCTCTACTGGCTACAATAAAAAGTGGCGCCAGCAGCAGGCAGGGGTTCACTCCTTAGACTGTAGGATTTTTTCCCAACATGATTTTCGAATGAAAGCTTTAGAAGCTCGATCCAGCACACGCGCCGCAGCACGAAAAAAAATGCTTCGGAATAGTCCATTTTTCAGACTACATGCTCGACTGGCAAGCCTGCCGGCCACTGACGTCACGGCACTGAAAAGCTCGGGTATATCTGAATGTTGGTTTTGTCGTCGCTTTCGTTTGCCGATTTCACAATAACTATTTTTAATATTGAAGCACTTTAATGCAAACCGGAAAGGGTAAACGCCGCGTAAATTCGGAAAACATAACTGATTAGATAGCTCAAAAACTCGCCGGAGTACTCTTTTAAAGGCCGACGAGCGGACAGAAAGGAGGAAACTCTCCTTCAATTCCTCCTTTTCATTCGAGAAAGAGGGAGACCCTCCTTTCTGCGGGAAGTAGCTCAGAGGCCCGCTCCTGTCGGGAGAGGAGGAAAGAAGGGTGTCAGAGTGAGTGGAGAAAAGGAAACTGGGAGAACCGGTTTTCTGCCAGGCAGAAGACGATTCTGTAGGTCGGCCTTGAAGTGCAAAAAACGCTGACGCGGCACTCACGTCCAATCGGTGCCCCGCGAGAGCCTCCGGGGGGACGTGAACATTTCGGCAATACGACCTTGATAGCGACAACGTGATGCACAATCCTGTCCTTCCACGTGGCATTCCTGTCGTGCGGAGCCTCCACTTGCTCCCGTTAAGGCCGGTTCTCATATGCACGCCGCGAAGCGCTGATGTAGCGCTGCTCATTGGTCGTCAGCTACTGATCGTCTGCCATGAAGAACAGTTTTGACGGTGCGATACAAAGCTGGTGAACGCTCCCGTCAGCGCTATGCTTATAGCGCTCCGCTGCATGTGTGAACAGGTCTTTATGTTCTGCCCCCAGCGTCTAAAATGGGGCTACGCGAATAGCCTCTCACCTCGTCAGCCTGCGGATGGTGCCGTCGTCGGCGACCTTGATTACGATGCTCTGGACCGACTCCTTGAAGATAGAACTCTTCTTGGTGTTGGAGAACACCACGTCCGGCGTCCAGATGAGCTTGGCCACCTCTCTCGGGTAGGACCGAGTGCCTCCAGCGACCCACGACTGACGTCTTGAGCCGGAAGTCCCGCCAACTTTCCTCGATGTACGTGTGCAGGCGGAAGTCCTGCCATAGACCACGCGAGCGAGGCCCCATGTCAATCGATACCACGTGTTGTCACTGACAGAAGGACTACGACAGAAAATACTTTCAGTTGTCCACGTAGCGCCACTTAGCTGGCGTCAGCTTCGCCGCCAGCGTGGCTTCCGGCGTCTCACAACAAGCTAAATTATCGCACGCGGCTTCGCTAAATGATGGTTCACACACTTGCGACTGCTTACGCTCGAGTGCGTTACGACCTATTGTGATGTCTGACGACAAAACAAATACACACTGGCAGGCTGGCGCCATCCATGAGGTGGTCCTGGGACCGCATTTCACCAGATAGAAGGTTCTTGCAGTATTTGCGATATCAAATGTGCGTACTATCTACTAGAAATGGTCGTTTGTAGCATCGTCGAAGGTTTTTTTGCTTTTTTTTCAGTTAAAATAATGATCCGCGAAAACAAAATATATACGAAAATCGCACTTGTTCCACCGCTACACGATTGATGGCACCGGTGCGATCTCTCGCAGTAAGAGATCACAAGACGTCGTAACGCAGTCGGTCGTATGCAGTCCGACACCCGCGTCTGACCTTTTATGGCGAACTTTCGTCAAACTTCGGCGTGTTTCCCACTTAAAGAGAGTCGGGTATTCACTAACGATGAGGTAAAGCGTGGGCATTTTCTTGTAGCTGGTATTGCTTTGACGCGAGTTTCTTGCCTTCAAAACCACTTGGACGTCCTGTGAGCTTTTGCGCGTCAGAAAGAGATGCCCAGCCGTTCTCATCATGTCGGTTACTATAAAGGACAAGGCCTGTTCATGACGTCATCGTTCGTGGACCCTGACCCGTCCCAAGCGGAATACGCGCCGAAGCGTATATCTTGTCGTCGCCGCCTGCGAGAGTTACACCCGTCGTGGTACGCTGCAAGGCGGGCGTCTGGCAACGCGGACGCAAGATACAGGCGGCGCTGCGTGGATGCACTATAGGCCTTTTCGTATACTCTCGTCCCCAGCCACCCAATAGGCGTAGCCGGTATGGGCGACGAAAAAATAAATAAAACGTTTCAACCAAAATATTTACAAACAAAAAAGAAAAAGAGGGAGGCAAAACCAGAATGTGTGACGGTGGCGCTCATATCCTAAATGTTTTTTATTGGCGTGGTGACGGCAGAACGAATGTTTTCGCCCATACTGGAAGTGACGACAATTCAAGATGGCGGCGTCCTTTTGAAGAGAGTCTATAGCGACGATTTTAGAGGAGGAAAGGCACAGCTATAGGCCTTGCACTCTAGGTGGTATTCTGTCAATACTATAAAAACAAAGAACTGAGACGAGGAGGCACGGCTAATCACGTTCTTTTAATAACAAGAAACCTTTCAAAATACAATCGAGATCTTCGTACTAGCTATTCTCAAGTTAAGCTCAACCGTCACATCATGTTTGCATGTATTTCTTTTGCCTAGACCTTTCAGTTTGTTGAAATAAATATTTCAGTATAAATATGTCCCAAAACTCTACAAGGTGAAAGAAAACTGGACTTTTTGTGTCTTCCAATAATCATTCTTCAGCCCCTACAAACGCACTGCAAGTTTAAAGTACAGGGATGGAACCGTCGGTCGTGTCGTTTCAGTGAAATTAAGTAGCAAGAACAAGAACAGGTACGTAACTGAACTTTTATGTCTAGCCGTTTCTAAGTGAGAGCAGACGTCTGTATTTCTTGATTTGTTTAATACATGTGTAATGCAGTCCTTAAAAAGCATACACAGATGTTTGGACTATTTCTTGCGTTAGACACCACCTATGGCATCACTAGTCACGAAGCTCGACGTAGAGTACAGCACAACTATGACGCTATATTTAGTTAGTGTCTCCGCTGTCAGTTCAAAGTTAAACGTGAGCGCCTTGGTTTTCAATAACTTCTTACAGCAAGAATAAACAAAAAGGACGGACAAGTCATATTCTCGAGATAACGTCAGCGATCGGGAAACCCAACTACGGCGGCGGTGACGTGGGTCAGAGCTGTAGGCGCCGCCGTTACGTCGCAGCTTTCTGGGCACCATGTGATAGCCGCCATAGTTGCGCTCTCTGGTCTGCTACGTCATACAGAGATATCTACTCTCCACAACCAAACAGAAAACACTGTGCAGAAATAGCATCCTAACATATTTTATTTTTGTCTTCTTGGTCGTGTATCCTGTGTTACATTTAATAATTTACAAGGCCACGCGCATTACTTAAATTATATATATATATATATATTTGATGTCTGTTAAACACCTACTAGATATCCATTCTCAAAGAAGAAAAACAAAATGGATATATGCATTGGACGAACTTCAGCCAATCCGAGCAGTACGCGGTTATGCCCTCTGTGAATTACAAAATTAGAACCACTTAGATTAATAAGTGTTCATTTCGTTAAAAGCTCTCGGACCTAATACTACTCTGCTTTGTGCTTGTTTCTTTCTTTACTTTAATATCGCGGATCGGGGGTGTCATATTTGACCTCATAGGCTCTCGCCCCCATTCAAAAATGTCTGCTGTTTGAAGATTTGTTTTGAATATTCCATTGACGTTTGGGAGATATCTTTCCAATTAATTCTAGCGTTTAATTTCATGAGGAGAGTGCCTTCATTTTTCTTGCTTGTTTCATTGAATTGTAGAATGTTTTGTGTGTGTTTTCCCCATCTTAATGTAATACCTTTGCAAGAGGGCCCTTACAAATAAATAAAATAACAAGTAATCTTTCTCTCCTCGACCGCATTCTGACGAGTCAAGTCTTTCGAAACCTCGGAAAACTTCCACACAAAAGTGAAGCGCGCCCTCTCCCCCTACCCTAAAACATAAATTGTTCTACATTTTTTTTTATTGTTTCTGCCTTATTTTTTTGTACCAAGGTGGCATTAGCCGCCTTGGCAGACGTCTACGAAGCCACCGAAAATTGCCATCTACGCAAAAGAAGAAGACCCGCGTGGCTAGCTTGCAAAGCCAGAAACCCAGGAAGGGATTGCCGCCGATCGTTGTCTGCGTCCCGGGGTTTCCCAAACGAACGAGTAACGTTCGTAAAGAAGAAATAGTTAAAACGGAGTCACTAAATAAACGCTCCACTTCAGAGCAACGACACTCCTTTCCATGATTTCCGTGCATCGACACCCGCCACCTCCACATGTGGGAGGACCGGTGCAACCTGGTGAAGCGGTTGAAAAGAAAACAATGATATTGTAAACCCAAGAAGCGAATCGCCCTACTCACAGCGGAGACAACGAATTACGCCGCCTCGCTATTGGCTATCCTCTGCGATGGCTTGAGAGGAACGCTGAGTTCTTCCAAGACGTGGAAGTTGCTGTGATACCTTATCAACCTAGCCAGCAGCAAAACGGATTCACACTACAATATGTCCCGAGTCATCCACCAATTTCAAGAAAACGGGACGGACCTCCTCTTGACACTTAGAGCCCGGTACTTCACCACACAGTCATCGAAGCCGCTGCCACTCTATACTAGCAGCCCAAATAAGCTCCTGGATGAGGACATTCATCTCTATGAAGCAACTGCGGCAACACTGGGCTTGAGATGCCACACAGCTCCGGGAATGGACAAAATCACCAATAAGGCGCTCGTCAATCTTGACAGCCCCTCACTACTAGAGCTTACCGCTCACCTGAACAAAGTATGGAAGAGAAGGAATCCTTCTTGAAGACTGGAAAATGGCGGAGGACCGTCTCATACCAAAGCCAGGCAAACCATCAACCGTTGAGAACCTACAGCCCATTTACCTCACACCGTGCGCTGGGAAACTCCTAGACCACATTGTTCTCAACCGGTTACAACCATACCTGGAGGACTCTGGAAAACTTCCGACAACAATGTTGGGCTTCCGTCCGCACCTCTCGACACAGGACATCCTACTTCAGGCGAAAGAGGAGGTGATAGCACCAGCGACACGTAACTCCCCTATTGTCCTCCTCGCCCTGGATCTTAAAGGGACGTTCGATAACGTCAAGCCTACATCAATCTTAGAGGCTGAACACATTGTAATGTGGGGTCAGGACGTACTGCTGCATCAGATTTCCGTATCACATAGTGAGGCCATCCTAAAGATCGGGGATCAAGCCACGGGCCACTTTCAACTGGTAAGTCGCGGCACACCACAGGGAACAGTGTTATCCCCTCTTTTGTTCAATATTACCCTAACAGGTCTTCCGATGCCCCTCGATAACATCCCAGGGAACCGGCATAGCCTATATGCCGACAACATAACCATCTGGTCCTCCACAGGGTCAATCAGTGCGATGGAGAGCCGTCTGCAGGAAGCGGCTGACGTGGTGAATGACTATGCTAAGTCATGCGACCTCAGCTGCGCCCCGCAGAAGTCAGAGCTATTCTTATTGGCTGATTGAGGACACAAAGATAGTGGTTAGGCCTTAAGGCATCTAGCATTGAGGTCTACCCACCATCCTTCCGATCAAAGCCAATCAGAACTCGGCGTCGTTCTGACGTCATTGCGATCTTTGCTCAAGAAGCAGACGACTTGCCCTCCGCATATATCTAATGTCGCTCCTTAAACAGATGAATGCGATTCCTATCATGCATACTTGAAGCCTCGAGTGTGTGTGTGTGTGTGTTTTTCTTGTTCTGCAAATCGAGTTACATATCTTTTTCTATCGAAGTCAGGGCGGATTTCAGAGCGTCTTGATTCCAAAAGATTCTTTAGGCAACTCATAAATTGCAGTAGGATTATGGCCTAAACTACGCTAAACGTTCGATCACTTTAGGAGTCGGGAGTACAAAACCTGTTCTTATATTCTGCCGTGCTTGCTTTTCTTCTTTTCTTTTTTGTTGTTGCTGCCGCAAAATTGATTTATGGATGTAACCATCAAATTTTTTTCTGCCAAAAAAAGAAAACCCGGCTTTGAAATAAAAGCAATCTAGAGCCAACCCGTTACATTAATATAACCCTTAAACGGGACGACTTGGATACACTTTTGAAGTTGATGTGGAGCGGAGAGGCCGTGAATTCTAAGCTAACTGCTGCAAGCGCTTTAAACTAGACGACATATAGGTTCCTATAGAAGAGTACGTATTTGTTTACGCGAGCGTTTATTATCAGACCTAAAAACCAAATTAGAAAAATAATGTTTAATTAGTTATATTGGCAGCGTGCAATATCTATAGGGGCGCCACCACTTTGCCTTGGCAGATGGTTGGCAGCGCCCCTAGTGACAGATTCCACGTTACGTTACATAACGAAGCGCTGCCCGCTTCGACCTCTTCTAATACGCCCGCAGCGACTTCGCCCGTCTGCGCCTTAGCGTGGCCGTGTTCCTCCATCTCGCTGTAGAGTTAATGTTTTGCACCTTGACATTCGAATCCTACCCACGTCCAGCTTTGCTCTAGGTGTGTATACTCCGCCAACCGACCAACAAGAATCGAAGCTCGGAGCCCGGGTTCAATGGTGTGTCCCGCAGTTATAAGCGGCAACGGCGCCAGTACCCGCCATGTTTTTCGTTTATCCTGAGCTGCCATATACGCCCTTACGAAGCGTCTGTGTGTGTTCGACTGCTTCGAAATCACTACGGGACGACGTTTACCGGCGCCAGAAATTGATAAAATACACACGAGGAGCATATATCGATGCTTTTATTACGAGACAGCTCTTCTCTCGCAGGGCGATCGAGTAGACGTGCTAGGATTGTGTAAAAAAAGAAAAAAAGTTTGATTCGAGTGTGGCTCTATAAGTTTTGCATATAGCGCTGTTCTCGTGTGAGCTGACATTCATTAAAAAACAAGGGTTGACTGCTACGCAGGTTGTCCATGTCAGTTCGGCCGTATATTCAATACGAAATGCTTCTGCTAGGAGCCGCACCGCGGCGGCACTGTCTTGTGGCACGCTTCCAATCCTCTCATTCACACCAAATGCCGTTGCAGACTTGTTCGTAGCCAGTTACAAGTAACTAATTTCTTGTAATCAATTACATTTTATTTTAATTTTTAATGTTTCAATCATATTTTTCGTAACGTTCGCTGCAAATCAATTACTTTTTTTCTGTAAGCAATTACAAATAATCGATTATATGTTTGCGAAAAAGGTAAATTATTGAGTTGTTTTTTTTTACCTAAACATTGCTCTGTTTGCTTATGCGTCACTCGTCTGTGTTGTAATAAGGTTGGACTCCCGTTTTTGGCCCCTTAAAAAAAACTACAAAAAACACCAAAATACCTGAAGAATTAGAATGTCAGTGTGCTCAACGAATTTTTTACTTTCGAGCTGTCAAGAGTGCCTCGTTTCCTGTGTACGGGGTGTTACCCGTACGGTCGCAACAATGAAGTGCTTCGCTTTCTAGAGAAATCGGCACCGTCCGTCGAAACACTTCGCAACCACTAACTGGTACGCAAAGTGTTTGTGCGCTACAACACCGCACTTCCCTCCAGCGCATCCGTCGATAGGGTCTTCAGCGTCGCGGCAGATATGTTCACCAGGAAACGTGGGAAGATGACTTACGAGAACGTCGAACGACAACTGCTATTGAAGCTTAACAAGATGTGAATGCCAAAGAAAGAAACAAAATGTAACCACTTTTTGATTTTGTCATTAAAAGTTAGAAAAGTAACGTGAAAAGTAATTAAGTACTTTCTGATCATGTTTCAATTACTTTTGCGATGCAGTAATTCATGACTGTAATCAGTTACATGTTTTCCATAAATTATTGGTAATTGTTATTGGTTACTTTTTTGTTCAGTAACGCCTGCATGACTGAACAATAGCAGGAAAAGTTCAGCTACTCGTGTAATGATGCCGATTTCCCCTCTCCTAGTGCTAAATTAGGATGTATGACGGTGTACCTTAGATTAGCTTTATAATATTTTATTAAGACGTGAACTTTTCAAACGCCAAAAACGCCCTTTCTCTCCGACCACCACATCTCGTAAGAACTACTTCGCGCTGCGTATATAAACAATGCGAAAAACTTGCTCTTTTTTTTTCTTGAGGTCAGAAACGAGTATAATTTGTACCATCCGTTCTTCGTTGATGTCGTCCACATCCACAATCTTCATGGAAACATTCACCATAACCGTGTCATCTGCAACAAAAAGACAAAACGTTGGAACGGTTCAGGTGTTGGGGTCTAAAACGATTTCTTGGCTTATATGCTTCAAGCATTTCTTTTCTTTTGTTTGAATGCTGCTATTTTTGCAGGCTAGTATTTTCTCGCGCTGTGGGCACAAACAGCTTGAGAACTGCAGGCCGTGGCCTCTTATCCGCAAGCTTCTTGCTCCATGATCAGTTCTTTGACGTTCTTATCGGCTTGTGGCACAATCTCATTGATTGAGGAGAAATAGTAACTTGCTTGGAATCCACCACGTCTCGCATTACTCAGGCTATCGGAGACTATCATTCTGACATACTTTTGAAGTGCGTACTGTATGGACTGCACAATTTGAGGAATCCAATATTCAGCGTTAATTTTTAATTCCTCTGTTGTTGTTGTTGTTGTTGTTGTTGTTTGTTTGTTTGTTTTTTAGTTAGATTGTTTGCTTGCTTGTCCTTATAATATATCAAGTGACTTCTCTAGCCGTTCAAAGTCTTTCTCCTCAAATATCCAGTGTTTATTTTTTTTTTTGTAACTGCTTACAGGTTATTTATAGTTCACCATTTTAAGGCAGCGCTGCCCGTGCATGTAAATGTAAAATATAACTTTCCTCTAAGATTATTAAATATCTTCAATCTCTCATTTATATTACTATTCCTACGAAGTAGGCCAACCTGCAAAAAGAAACAACTTATGAGGAACCCATCAGCACAAAATATTTTAATTCGGTAGCATATAAAAATGAAGGTATTTGAGTGACCTACAATTTATCACTGAACCCCTCTTTCAAATATGCGCGCGTGCCACCATAAGCAAGCAAAATTAACATATGCAGATTTTTTTCAGTCATTTACTAGCAGAAACGAAGGTCTTTGAGTCACCTATTATTTATCACTGATCATATCTTCCAAATATGAGGGCGCCCTACAATGAGCAATCTAGATTAGCATATTCAGCAGTTTTCTTTTAGGTAGTTCTACATCGATTGCTACAGTCCAACGCCGAGACTCAAACCTACGAAAAGCAACAGATCGGCACGGTGGAATAAACAGCGCGCTCGGCGTTTAATTATTCACAGCCTGATATAAAACGCCATCCGAGTATATGCACACAAACACAGATCAAAAATTGGCAAATCAAACGCGCCTGGCACCAAACGCAACTGGCCGTACCCAACGCCATGCGCAGTTTTTAACATTTTAGCTTGTTTTTATAAAGCAAAATTATTTTACGTACTTCTTGTGTGCCCAAAACCAATTAGCAAATATTCACAAGCTTATGGGCTCTTTGTGTGCCCAGAAACAATTAGCAGGTCTTGACAAGCTTATCTACTTTTTTTGTGCGCAAAAACAGCCAGCAAGCCTTCACAAGCTTATGAACATCTTGTACCCAAAAAAAAAACAGCGGATCTTCACAAGCTTACGGACTTTTGTGTGTTCAAAAACAACCATTAGATCTTCACAAGCTCATGAACTTTTTTTTGCGTGCCCAAAAAGCAACAAGCATGTCTTCACAAACGTATTGCCTTTTTGTGTGCCCAAAAATAGCCAGAAGGTCTTCACAAGCGTACGGACTTTTCCTGTGGCCAGAAACGATCAGCAGGTCTTCACAAGCTATGAACTTTTGTGTGCCTAAAAACAACCCGCAGGTCTTCACAACCTTATGGACGTTTTGTGTGCCCCAAAAGCAACCATCAGGACTTCGCAAGCTTGTGGACTTTTGTGTGCCCATAAACTACCAACAGGTCTCCACAAGCTTATGGAATTTTGTGCCCAAAACAACCCCAAGTATTGCCAAGCTTATGAGTTTTTGTGTTCCCAAGAACAACCAGCAGGTCTCGACAAGCTTATGGACTTTTTGTGTGCCCAAAAACGACCAGCATGTCTTCACAAGCTGCCTCATCACGTGACCACTATAGGCATCACACAGTTCAACACGGTAACGTGATCATCTTACGCACAAATTAATCGCTGCGTCAAGTGACATTGCCAGGAAGCATGGTGTAAGGCGCCATAGCTTCTGACAACGCTCACCAACTTGCACAGTTACAAGTTCTTCAACAGTGACATTGTCACTTTGTGCGACGCATTCTCACGTGACGTCGCAGTGCCCAGTGACATCTCGACGTGACGCCGTAACGTAACGTGTCATCACGCGTCGACACGGTGATTATGTCACGTGACCATCGTCCACTAAATCTGGCTGGAAAAGCATTCTGCGTATTTCTGACTTTATACGCGCGATCGAGCTGTTTTGTTGCTGCTCATAAAGATGGGCGCCCGCGCACGCAAGCAGACCACAAGTGCGCCCAGAGACGACAACGGGGGTGAAGGTCGACTAACAAATTGATCCATGCTGAGCGGTAACGTTGTGTTTTGTTTGTTAGTTTGTGTTATCGTCCTACTCGCAAGGTCGCTCTTCGTGTGCTTCTAATGGTTCACGGACTCCGTTGACATTACCGTTTATTTTCGTCGGCCCTGCCCTACATTGCCAGAAGGCCGCGGACATTTTGGGCTGCCGACCGGCGAACGTTAATGGAGTCGTTTAGAAGTCGCCGCTTCTTTTTGTTTCTTCCTGACCCACGAGCGATGGTCCCGATTAAAAAAAGAATTTTGAATCGCTTCGCCGATATTTTTAATATGCCGAGGATTGATTCTTTTTTTTTTCACTCCCGTCAATCAGTAGTTGTTTTTTTTGTTTTTTTTTTTAAGTCTATCAAGCAACATTGGTGGACGCCATTTCTGGGGCACGAAGCGTCTCATTGGGTCCGAGTCCTCTCCGAATGGTGACGCAGCCCTCGTGTCCAATACCTGCTTAGCGTATGTGCCCAATCAATGGCGGACTCGGGTGGTTGGAGCAGTAGTCACTAGAGGGCGCGCACTTTGTTAGGGAAACTAACTGGCTAGGGGGCGCTAGTTGCCAACCGATTCAACGGGTTCAGCCTTATGCATCCATTTATCCGTGCATCCATCGTCTATTAGACTGCACAAACCAGCTATAGTCACTGACTGTCTAGAAATGCTGGGCGTGACTTGATGTGTGGTTCACGCTTCTTGCTTCGTAAGTATGGTGATTACTTCAAACAAATTTTATTTTCAAAATGTAATATTAATGATATTAAAAAGTGGGTCCCCTAGTAAAATCCAGTGAATATAGTGTTCACACTGCTTCATGCATGTGGGAATAGTAAAAAAAAATTGAGCAGCCCAAAAAGGGTAATTTGCTAGTGCTGCGAAGAAAATGCTCAGCAGAGTTCCCTTTTCATTTCACCTTGCCAATGTGTGTACGTATTCGCCAAGGCAGAACTATTCAGTGGCCGATACCATAACAAGCGCCTCTGTCAGTGCATGAATGAAGGATAGACACTCCCAGAGATGATTACTCAAAGAAGCCGGAAAGCCGAAATCTGAATAAACTTAGGCCGCACACAAAGGCAACAGGCCACGCCGATATTCCGTGCTCTTGTTTGTTCTGCTTACGATGGTCGTATGCAGCTATCGCAACTTCGATGTGCTCGATGGGGATAGATGAGTACCGCTACTGTGGCGGTCGGTCTCCCATGTATTATTAGTATCAAGAGAATTGATTCGGAACGTCGCATACAAGGCGGTCCTTGCGATGCAAATGTTTTATTTTAAAAGGACCATTGCATGCATTTGAACCGTCTGATTTGTGGCTCTAAATCACAGCATGATTTGTCACTGAATTTTCTCGGGAAGCTATTCGATACCTGTGATAATTTTCTAGCCGTTTAAGTGTCTGTTTTTGGTGAATTCATTGCATGCTAAAACCGAAACCATAATGTGATTTAAAAGGTGTGTAGATAATGTTACCAAATGCACGTGCTCTGTTATGAACGTTCCTTTGTCTGATTCCAGGTCTCTTGTATTATTTTGGATTTTAGTGGAGACGACGATAGCATTTTTGTAATCGTGCAAGCTACAGCAATCTAGGCATTTATCCCTGCCTTGGACAGTATACACGGCAACTGACGTATATGCACAGTTTTTCAGATTTATTGCCGCGGTTGGCAGTTTGTCGAACTAAAGTCCAAAATAAACAATTCAATTTTAACTATGCTGTAAAGGACACTGTTTTAATTGAATTCATAAATAAACTCATCTCACGATTGTCACATAATTTACACAATATGAAGAAATATAGCCACATAATTCACGCGAAATTAATCTCTACTGAAAGATTTCTTCCAGTGAAGCATTGTTTTTTTTTCCTATTCAATGACAGGTTTCATTCGTTTTTTTTCTGTTTTCTTCGAGTTTGATGAACAGTGTTCACCGGTAAATACCGAAAACACGGAAACCTAAGATATCATATCATCTTATGGTAAAGCCCATATCTGAACAGATGTTCGTGGGTGCTGTTAGTACCCCCAAATACGTAAGCACCAAAAACGGATCTGAGACGGAGGAAGCCATGTGGACAGCGTCATCGGCACCGATCGGTAACGTTGCCAGTTTCGACTCCCTCACTTCCGGCGTTCTTGTGGTGGCAGCCATCTTACCGTTGATGAAGGGAGGTTCCGAGCGGCTGTAGTTGTGGGACAAGCAGCTGCTCCAGATTTCCCGTGTCGTGCATCTAGGCGAGACGTTATTGTAGTGAGTCGGCAGCCAGCAAAATTTCTAATTAACGTCTCACGATATCCCTTTTTAAGTCAAGGTTCCAACAACAATTATGTTGGGAAACTGTCGCAGGAACCTGCTTTGGAGCGCTGACTCCAACCCCACTTCAGTGTCGAGCTCGACACGATCGCAGCGCCGCCGTTTCTACAGCAGCGGCACGTTCGGGAACCAGACATACCATAACTAAGCAAGATGATACAGTCGCGTCATGCCGTGGCTTCCTCGCGAACTGCCGGATCCAGGACGCCCACCAAAGCAATGATGGAAAATACTTACCTGTGTCTGGAAATTAAAGTTTTGATGACTCCTTGTTTCGAAACGGATTATGTACTGCCAACTAACCAATGAACTCCAAATGAACTAGCAAAGCTGACTGACAGCCGAGGGGCGGCGATGTAACCGAATGTGGGTTCCAGTGATTCAGTTCCGGTGGTTGAGAGGGCTCCGCGTTCCAAGGGCGAGTTTCCCAAATGAGTTGTTCTAGTTACGTTGGTTTAAGGTCAGATACCTAGAGGCCTCGAGTTAAGCGAGGGCTTGGTTAAAGAAATAGATATATAATCTCATTAATGTTTTTAAACGTAGGACGTTAATTGTAATATCTAATATTTAGAAGGTTAAAAATGTTATGTTTGTCTACTTCTCCGTAAAGCCGTTATCTACAACTGTAAATCAGAAGCAAATTAAAATAAACGCCACCGATGACCTTCAACTTGATCCGGCTAATTATATAGTGTATGTTCGTTCTGTAATCTGAGTCGCTCTGGCATTAAACTAAAAATATATCTGTAGTACGTAAAGCACGTTCGCGCCTCCATGATTTTCAAATTCTTATGTCAGCACGAAAAACAAAAAAACAATTAAGGAGTGTCATTTCAAATTTAGATTGTCCAGAACACTAATTCGGAAGTTACGGTTGGTCGTCTTCAATTAAATCTACGGCTCATTTATATCGCAATAACACGAAAATGTCGACTCCCTTGATTTTAACGGCTTACGTTATGCTTGGTTGCTGGTTAATAAATTCTAAAATAATTGACGGATCTAGATGTTGAATAAACCGAGGTCAAAATCAAAATGTATAGGCCTTGCTGTTTTTTTTTCTTATAAATAAACTGAGCATAAATGGGAAAACTTCGACATTTTCCAGCCTTTTTTATGTTTAAGCTGAAGGCTTACGCCTGATTATTTACAATTTTAAAGAAATGCGTGCCTGTCCCCGGAGTCTCACACTCGCAAGGTACGCTCTCAATATCTAAGATACGATATTACGTCACTCTTAAAATTCGAGAGCCCAGTTGATATATCTTGATGATAAAAGGCTGCCAAGCTGCTTTTCCGGCACTCCATACGCTTTTAAGTTAACTAGCAAATTCTCAATTCCAACATGCTTCGCTTCACGTCGTAATAAATAAATTGCGTTGCTCCGGTAAATCTCAGCTTGCTGCAATAATGCCCTGAGGGACCTGAACCTTTGTTCCACAGAATAAGAAAGCCCTGTTCCGAAAGACGACAGCATGTGACGCTAAAAAAGAAGAAAAAAAGAAAACACTTGACAAGATGGCATGTGGAGATGTGGAGAAAGGAGAGAATAAAACATCAGGTGACTAAGTCGGCCAATGTCAGCACCCCAAAAGAGACGTGTACGCATTCGAGCACCCAGTGAAGATAGTTGTTTCCACTTTGCTCGTAACACTGAGAAAGACTATCGTACGAAGAATATAAAACAGCCGTTCTCTCGTATTGTGTGTCTTCTAGCTTGTGACTAAATGTCGTTGTGGTGCGTTGACGCGCCTGAGTCCCACCTCACGAGCAATCAAATAGTTTTATTGCTTTCGTGCAGCAGATAATAAATGCAATTTCGACGAATACATGTTAAGCTTGACACGTTCATAGATTAACTGTGGCTGTCAACGTACAATAATGCGTCCGGTGTACCAGCACCGGGGCTTAATCCTTTATATAGTAGCTACTTACTTTTACGCAAAAGACAAAATCGCACGCTTCATTAATGATTCTGGAAAGCTACATCAATCAAGAAACAGAACTGCACTAGTCATTCATTATCATTGACAAGAGTCAAAGAGAGGATTAGAAGGACAGAGAGATCTTTCTCTTGTCCCGCCTCCAGTTTAAACTTCCTACCTTAGGTAACTCTTAGGGGTTTCGCGAGCTTCGAGCGTGCTCGCGGAATCAAAGCACGGCGAATGTCAAAGCAAAGAGTGCGGCTGGAGTCCTGGCATCTAAAGGGGCTTCCCTCCGTTCTGAACCTTCCAGTGCCTACAGATATACCTTACGCTACAGATCTAACGCGCAGCACAGACAGTGTATGGCCGGGCCGAACTCATTCAATAACAATCTCGTACTCACGTTTGAGGAGTGCAGTCGACGCCTTTTCGGCGTTACCCGGGAGACGGAGCAAGCGAGCGCGAAGACCAGCAGCACGCCTGATGGCATGTTTCGCCATGAGGCGCCGAAGTCGGCTCGATACGCCCCGCGTGTCCCACTGCTGCGCCGTGCGTCGCACAGATGGCGCTGCGAGCGGGATCTCTGCGCATCCTCTCTGGAGTCGCGGCGGTGGCGCTTCGAGCGGCAGTCTCGTTCCATTCATAGTAGCGGAAATGGACCATTTGTTTCATCGAGCGGAGGTCGATTGGGAGATGGCCATGACACTTGCTTCTTGTTTTGCTTTGTATTTTCTTGGAACACGTGCGCTGGACGTTGCGCCAAACAAAACATGCGATTCTTCGGAACATACTGCAACAACCTCTTTTGAAGATATTTTGTTCCAAGCGGAGAGATAGCACTTTAAACTCGAAACGTTTTCTTCGGACTATCGGTAAATCATCGCCTGATTTGGAATACCACGATGTCGCTTATCGGATGTTTGAATGGAACTTTTTCTGGAGTTATTTGTGCGCCCGCGAAGTGGGTGGACAGTCCGCCGTTTGCAGGTGGCGCTTACGGGACGACATCGACATCAGTAGCAGTGTGTAATCGGGGACAGCCCAGCGTCTTAAATACACAACACATCGCAATTTCTGTTGCGCCTTCGTTTGGAACCATTCAGGTGTAATCAGTATGGTCACTGACATCTTTAAAAAAAAACGCTAGGCTTTGCTCTTTATTTTGATGTCTCTTGCTTCCTGATTTGTAATTCTGCGTTCTTAACGGCCACTGGAACAAGTTCATTGGCTGCGGAGCTCTAATAAGATGTTGGGAGTCCACAACGCCCTGCGTTGCTTCAGTTGTGAGATTACTATTATTTTTGTTTAGAATGCCATCATAAACGTTTCTTTTTTCGGAGATAGATGACGCCGACCATTTGCGGGAAAAACAAAATTCCATTGTAGCCAAGCTACAAACCTGTAACCTTTTTCGCATCCCATATTTATCTAACGGCGTCTGCAAGCTACGAACCCATACTTAGTTGGATTGGTTAATGTATTATAATGACTTCACTGAGACTACGGCGCCTGGAACAAGTCTTCGACTGCTGCTCTTTCGTTTTTTTTTCGCATCCAAAAAATGTGTGTGTTTTTTTTTTTTCCGCCTTCTGATGTCGTAGATGTGTCATTCTGCCGCCGGTCGCGATCCTGGCGGTGTTCCAGCAGCGGTGGTGGATGTGGCAGACGCCTGTTCTGCTGCATGACGCTCTCCAGTGTGACAGTTCACGGAAACTTCGGTAGCCTGAAGTTGAGACGCCGCGACGACAGCGACACTCGCGTTCGCTCGTGATTTTCGCCAGCGCTTCTACGACCAACCGCCAGGATCGCGACACCCGACAGCATGACGCTCCGGCTTCCGTGACGTCATTTGATGCCAAAGCGGTGCCACTTTTGATGTATGGGCAGCTTGGGACGCTAAACACACCACTCGGAGACAAGCTCCAGGCACCAAGTTTGGGCACGCGGTTAAACTCGATCTCGCTGTGCGTGCCGGAAATAGGTCACATAGACGAACGCATTTATGGCAGAGGTCAGAAAAACCGAGACGCCACTGCCCCTCAACCAAAAGGGTCCGCGAATACTGCATGAGCCCGAATGCATGTTTCAGCATGTGGGCTGTTTGTGTTACATGGCTTGCGGCTTCATCAGCGAAGAGGACCATTAAGAGAGCAGAGACAGAGTGAATTATGCAGGCATCAAGAGTGCGGCCGCGTCATGAAAAACAGAACGGAGCGAAAGATAAACGACTCTCACCCTCATCATTAATTCGTTTTTTTTTTTGTCTGATGGGGTAACCTAGCACCATCTGTCGGTGCAAATTATACACACTTTCACTCATTTGGTTACCCTAGAAACTGTCTTGCTTGTCAAGCTTCTAAATGTTTTGTGATGTTGGCTTTATTTTTCGCGTTTACCGTACTTATGCATATTTGTAATATTATGAGACACGTTTAAATTTAATAGTCATAAATAATATTTGCAGACAGGATTTACCTAGCCACAGTATCTTTCAGTGTTATGATGAAGAGAAAACATTCTTTCTAGCACTTACGCGTTTTTTCTTGCACGTAAAAAGAGGAGACATTACTCCTCTCTATCATGATTCCATTCACAAAGATATCGGCCATTTGCATTTGGGCAATTGAATAACAAATCCTCTTCTTTTTTTGCTGTCGTGCACCGATGTGCCTACCGATCAATGCCAAATGGCAGGAATTTAAGGTGAGGACTAAAACAAAAATAAAAATATACAAAATAAGTTTTCGTCCCGGACGTCTCAAGCAGCGTACTCATTTTTCGATATAATTGAAGAACAAAAAAACGAGATTGGGGAAAAAGACGAAGCACAACGCAACGCACGACGGCTTAAACACAGTTCCCTTTTATTTCACAGATGGTTGTGTTTATATAGGTTTTTGGTGCCCCCACAAACCAAAAGAAAAGAGAAAGAAAGTGGGAACACTTTTCATGGAAAAGCATAAGAAGGATTGAACCTAAAATGCATCCTGCACAGGACTTGATACAAATCTGAAACAACAAATAACAAAAGAAGTTGGTCTTGCTTGAATCCAGGGTCATGGAGACATCGAGCGATCGCTTTTAGCTAATTGCAAATGCTAGGGATTCTTAAAAATATTTAAATACAAGAAATGACAAAGCCCTCGCAAGCACTGTCACCACTGAATCGTGTCAGAGATAACAGTTCCTCTGTAATTATGTAATGGACATTTGCTCTACTTTTGAACGCTATTCAGTCTCGTCGTTACATAACATAAAATAAAACAATTAAGGCAGATTGAATGATTACTTATATGTGATTTATCTTCAACGTTCCGAGCCTTTGTAATGTACAAAACCTGTTTGGCGAAATTTTTATATAAAGGGCCAGTGGAACAATTTTTGTACTTTGCGCGAATACCGTCTAAAACGAATCCCTGACGTTTATGACCAATGAAACACGCGTTCGTTTTTCTCCCCACGCAAAACGTGGAAAAACAATTAAAGAAAAACGAACAGCATTCACTCCTTCAACTCGCAGCCAGAACAAGCGACCACGTGATCTGGAGTTGATTATATGCCGCCAATGTGGATCATAGCCACGTGCTGAGGTTGGCAAAGCACAGGACACGGGCTGATTTCCAGGCATTCTTATGGTTCGCCTATTGTCGCCATTGCCGCGATTGGACACGGGCCACTAGCCGAATGCTTCTCGAGCTATCGATTATCACGAGCCCAAATCGAGTGCTCACGCAATGCTCGGGTCCTATCTCTGAGCCGCAATGGAATACCTTCACTGGGGGATACTGCGACATCCACGCTACGTCATCAAGTTTTGCGAAAGCGAGAGTGAAAGTAAACGTTCGCATTTATCCTTGAAATTGCACCATAACAAAGGATTCTTGTCCAATGGCGTTCCGTGCGAGTATGCATAGGTCCCACTAGTGCCAGTAAACTTGCGTAAAGTGAAAAACATTCCAACTGAATATCGTTGCACCGCTCCTTTAAGGACAATATTAGATGGGTTTTGGGGCTCTATGATGAAAGTATAAGAAACAACAATGATTACGGCGAGCTTAGCCATAATTCGAGCAGTTTTAAAACAATGAGTAGTGAAGAATATTTTTCACTGCTTGGGTAATGGTGTCTGATGTGTGTTTAACGTCGTACCTGTCTCGAAACCACGTCAGTGCGAAAAACGTTCAAAAAGCTCCAGCGTTAGTCAGTGAGCGTAGAATCACTGAAGCCAACGTTTCCAACAAATGTTACTGTCCTGACAGAAATAGGTGTATAATGGTATTGCTCTTTGCTTGTAATCTTTCGACGCTGTCAGGGGTTGAGAATCGAACAATCTCAAACTTTCGCAGCATTGATGAGAAGTTCAGGCAAATTTCACAGCATCGTTTGAAAATACTGACTTAGCAAAGACACATTTGCATTACGTTGGCAAGTCCTCGCCATGATGTTGTTTAATGTAATGAATAAAGGCGATGAATAAGAAACTATACTATGTATCTATGTTATAGTCGTTTATTCTGACCCATCAGTGAAATGTATCCGAGGGCTGCTGAAGAGAAAACATAAAAGAAGGGGTGGGGGATAGAAAAATGCTGGCGGAAAATAAAAAGATACGAATACGTTAATTGGTATCGGTTTAGGGTAGGGCGTATTTCCTAAAACCACGTTCAAGTTATCATTCAAGTTCAGTTCAGTTCAGTTCAGAATGTGCTTCAGTTTCAGTTTAGTGCAGGTTCGGTTCAAGTTTTCGGCCAAATCGCATAATACTTCATCAGTGCCTTGAATTATTATCCGACGATTTCCTGACAAACGTCAGGCAATCGACAATTTCTAATACATCATTTTTAATTCGTTAGTGTGTGTTTTTTCATTTAGTATGTTTCTTTCTTCAGATTTTTGTCTTGCTAACAGCCTTGCAGGTTGTTGTTTATGTAAATATTCACTGATGTTATTTTATTATCATTTTCAGACATAAAAATTGCTTGTTCTATCTCCTTACGTTCCTGGATATTTGTTCTTGTAGGCATACGGCATTGCTTGCATAATATCGCGTTACTGTAATCCAATACTAAGCTTCAGATGTCCAACTACAAGGGTCAGATGCCGGCATCACGCCTTTATCTCGTCCCCAAACGCGCTGCAGACAGGGAAGTAATAAAACAAGTCATATGATGAGATTATCAAATTAATGGTTACTTTTACGCATGAGCGTGAAAGACTGAAGGGTATAATTCGAGCTACCGGTGGTAAACGACCCCGTGCCAGCTGACTTGCCGGAAGTAGCCTTGACGCATACAAATATAATATGTTACACACTTAGGAAAGAAACGCTTTCTCTTGTCTTCATTTACCATATTTTTAAGCAGAAATGAACATGTACTGAATATTAATATAGCAAAGGCTGATATTGCGAAGATACGGATGTAGAGAAGGAAACTCCACGTAGTAGGCTTGTAAAAATAAGTCGAAGTGGTATGCTACACGCATTTCAGTTACTGAAGAAGCTGATATTGAGAACAGCCTTAAAACAAAAGCGGTCTGCGTTCTAAAAGTGTTCCACTCTAGAACCAGGAAGTTGTACTTTTTTTCTTATTTGAGATAGAAAGCACTGAAGTACACCACCCTGGAGCCAGAACCATTCATTATTCCATTATCCTCCAGTCGAACTCGCGTTCATACATTAGTCGAACTGAATTCTGGTAGCTCAGACCATTTAGACCCCAGAAATAACTGACTACGATTTCATCCAGTTCATTATTCGTATCTATAGCGTACTAAAGGTTGCCTTATCAAGCAGGTTTTAGAAAAGGTGCGTTATTTCAATGCGCGCGAGGTATTTCGTACGCTATCGAGCAAGCCGCATCCTTGACATGTGGCCCTGATTTCAGATTCGCCGTACCGCACATTTAAGAGGAAGCATAAAAAACCTACTCCGCAAGTCAAAATCAATATACGTAGCACTCCTCGCTCAATCAAACTACTGCTGCGTTGGTCGCGTGCAAGTAATCAATTTCGACTTTCGCACGAGAAACAATCTGGACTGTCTGGTACGTACCCCGACCTTGGCTGACATCGGAAATGGGTTCTGATCGAAATTCGATAGATACTGGAACAATCAAGCACCTTTAGCGCAGCCATTTGCGTGCGATGCTGCCTCAGTTCCAAATTGAGCGGTGAGTGTGTTTTGATTGCGGCGCTAAAAATAGAAATTCGTGCTGCGCCGTCGTCGCGTTTAGAAGTGACTGAAACGTCCGGTGTCTTACTTTTTTTTAAATGATGTGTAGGTTTTGTTTTGATATTTGAACAAAATGGCGTGAAACATGCCGAGGCGATCAGGCATATTATCACGTATTTCTTTCCCATACCCATTAGATATGCACCAAAACACGAATGTTTTCATTGATTTTTGGTTTCGCGTATCCTCGTAACTCATTGGGAGAAACTTTTGGCCCAGGAATTTATATCGGCTACTGTGACTAGGATAGTGCCAGCTTAAACTCAGGAGAGGAAAACGTGCATATATAGAGATAGAAAAAAAGGTATCGCTGGACTATCGACTATGGTTCAGTACTTCTGCCTCTTCATGTGCCTACACTATTTGTTGTTGTTGTTGTTTCTTCTTCTTAATTCTGAGAGGTGCATATAATTTCAGTTAGAAACAACCGACATTTGAGTGGGACGTGAAATACCACAAATGGTGCTTCTATTTCTTATTATTTACCCACCTTCCAGTTTGGCCGATGTAACATTTGCCACATAGTAAGGTAATGCGATAAACTATCTTTGCGTCACACAGGGCATATCGTGTATTGGAGTTTACGTATGCTTGAGTTCAAACGTAATTTAGAACAGTATTGACAGAATGTACGTTCAACAGCAGGAAAAAGGGAGGTCCCAACAGCTGTTTATGATATCACTGCTCATCCCAAAAACAAGTTCTTGTTGTTGTTGTTTTTTGCTTTTTTATATTTTTATATCAAAAATTAAGTACACAAAATGCAACATCAAGAACGATATTCGTATTATATCATATATTTCAGTGAGGGCGAGAACTGCACTACTTAGTAATTTAAATGGCTATAAACCATGGGTCGGACACACCAAGATTGTTGGAGAAGTGGTGTATGAATTGTTTTTGATTGCGCTGTGACAACTAGTTTCTACTATATGTGTGATAACGGATAGTCTTAATGTTCAAACATCGAGCCTTAAGACGTAGACCCCCAAATAATACATACATGTTATCTAAAGACGAAGACCGCATATCACTCGTTAGCTGCACACCGGTTCTCTTGCGCCATGAACTGACGCGCAGCTCTGCCGTCGCACACCTCTGGTGGCGCTGCTGTCGGCACTGCGCATGCGCAGTCACGCAAGTCTGGTCCCCGCGCAGTGCCCATACCTGGTCTGGGCAAACCCGGGAATGTTCGGGAACAGAGTGTGGGCGTATAAATGTCCAATATTGAAAACCCTGCCACAGTCTTTGGACAGGTTTTGCAGACTGGTATCGATTTCCACTTTCATTAAGCACTTTATTAAGTTTAGTTTTCCACGAAGTGTCACTCGATGTCATGGAACGCTTATGAGAACAACCTCCAGGAACTCTTGTCTGTACGTAACTTTAGTAAAAAAAAAAAAGAAACCTCGACCGGACATGTTTTTGCGAGCGTGCGCACATAGGCCCTGAAACGCCTACTTGCAAAACAAGTCAACACAATGGGCGGCGGATACCCACTCAAACTGAAGCACGGGGCAGCAGGGTGGAAGGGGGCTGGGGGAAGGGCTGTTGCAGTACTCGAATCGAAATGATGAACGGAAAATCGATACGATTTGTCCCTGACAACGGCACTCGATTCGAATGGTCGCAATCGACTTCGGAGGTCAGCTGCGACGGTATCCGCCCTTTGCAGCTAAATTTGGATGCCTTCCAAGGCGAGACCTACCGTCAGCGCTCACTCAAATGCTAAACACTTGAAATGAAAGGCACGCGATCACCGCATGGCGGTTTTGCGGACCCACTCGGTAACTGATATGCGCAATTGTTCTGTTTTGGTGAGATGTTGTTGTGCAGCTGGGTTTCTTTGCGATATATAAAGCTTTCGGAAGGTCAACTGGGCGGGGGAAAACAGCCTACATCCGTGTTCATTAGGTCCTATATATAGGGCAAAGGTGTCAAAGTTACCAAGTCTGTGAATTCGTAGCGGGCGCGCCTCTGACCTTCCACAGCTGTATAAATATTTATATCAATAGCCACTATAAGTTACCGCGTGAATAAAATATTTGAGCGCCGTGCTTCTTGTAGTTTGCGTCTTCTCGGTGCACAAACTTTAGAAAAACAAAATACTAAAAAAGTGATTGCCCCCTTAACGCTATCGTGCTTTTTTCCCCTTCAAATTTATTTTCTTCCAAAACCATTTCCGGTTATGTTTCGCAAAATCATTGTGATATTCGAAATCTTTACATTAATACAAAAAGTAAATGCGATGTTCCATTTTAGCGTGTTGTTAACTTTCTTATGTCATGATGTAAAACTCGTGCTCTAATTGAAGTCATGCCATCTAGGGGCACTATCTTTGCAAGAAATTTTTAATATCCCCATTATGGATGAGCGCGTAACGTTTATAGAGCCTCACATTTGACCGACTTGCCGGGACAGAAAGAAAGGATATTTGTTCTTCGAAATAATAGTAACATAAAAACCTATCTGTCAAGGTTTTAGTTTCATGAACAATCTTTACCCGTGGAGGATAGGCAAAACACGGGGCTAGTCAAAGATGGTAGAAAACACTCGAAAATTGTTTTGAAAATGTCAAAGTGGAAACCTCCGTTTGGTTAAGATACCGAAGAACATGCTTTTTTATGGCAATTTCGGCTACCCCTTTGAAGCATTAAATTTGTTCCTTTTCAGTAAACAAAATATGCATGCTCAAGTAATCATTACTATTTTTGTCTATTGTGATGTGTTTAGTTACCTATTCCCCTCTTTAATGTGTTTTGGGCCCTGAGGGTGCCCAAAATAACCTTCTTTTTTTAGGAATTACAGCGCCTTTTTACTAAACAAACTCGAAACGGATTTGACTTTCAAGAAAAAACCTCTCAAGTCTTACTGTAAGAAGTGTGCTACGTATCCCGGTCTCTATTAAACTTTTAGGCTAAAACACGCAAAATACATACCGGCGAATATTAACCAGTTTTTTTTTTATAAAACTCGCGGATCCACTTATTATTTGGCGGTATCACCCTAACCGTACGATAAGACGAATGTTGTGAAATATAGTGACTCAATTCTTCTACGCCGATCCTACATGCATGCACTTTCAAATATATCCCCAAAGCTTTACCAACTCATATTTTGATGAGTTCTCATACCCACCCATTTAGACCGCTTCAGGTGAAATACACAAGTGAATATATGTCGCGCGTGAAGTTTCACTTTTGGTGCGACTTCAGCAGACGCTATGCGGAGCGCAAGTACCTCTGCTTCTTCGGCAGGGCTTGAGGTGAAGTCAGAAACACGTCGAGCTCTGATTGGCTCAGATTGAAGGATAGTGGGTAGACCTCACAACAGGCTGCCTTGAGGGCTACTCACTATCTTTCAATCGCAGCCAATCAGAGCTTGGCGTTTTGACGTCACCATATCCCCTGCAAAGGAAGCACACAAACATTTTGCGCTCTGCATACTAATCGGCGGAGCCAACCAAGCAGCGCCAAAAATGCGTCGTCAAGGCGGCCCTTGTCTTTCTTGGTTTGTTAGCTATTAGTAGCGAGTGAACCGATCACGCACAGTGCGATTGTGGTGCACAAAACTATCACACTGTGATTGCTCTCACAATCGCAGCGTGATTGTAGCGAACGCGAACGCAGCGGCGTGACGCTGCACTTTTGGAGCTGCTTGTTTGGTTCCATCGAATAGTGTAGAGTCCGCTGATGTCGGACTTCAAGTGAAATGGAGGATAGCTGACGCATATCGATTCGTCATTTTTTTCTTCGTCTTTTTAATAATGTGTTGCTGGAACGCCACAGCCGCAGTGTCTGAAAGCGTTTTCCTGCTGGTCTGTTCAGCTCGCCTCTATTTTTGTTCGCTGACCTTTCTCCCAGTGACGTCGTCCCCGTTCGACTTCTCAGCTCGTTGTAATATCAAAACGTGGAATGCTTTTTAACGCTACACCCCCCCCCCCCCAGGTCACAATATTGTTTCCGTCCGTCCGTCCGTTTGTGCGTTTCCCGCTAAATTTAGCGGGGAAATCGACGTCTCGTGATCTATACGCGTATTCAATTTCCCCGCTACATTTAATGGGAAAAATTGACGTCACAGGACATGACGTCATGGGACCTGCGGCCAGAAATACAGGTTCCCCGCTAAATTTAGCGGAAAAATCGACGTCGCGTGACCCATGCACCGATTCAGTCGCCCCGCTGAATTTGGCGGGAAAACTGATGTCACGTGACTTGACGTCGCGTGATCTATACACGCGTTCAGTTTAAACTAAAATAACAGATTAAAAAAAACGATTCCATCCTAAACACTGCATTTCATGCTTTATGCGACTTTGAAGGAAAAGGTCGCTGCCAATGTTTACAGCCACCGGCAGCAAACAACAACAAAAAAAACGAAACACAAGAACGTAGGACATGTCTTTTATTATGTCCACGGTTCTTGCTTCGCAGCTAAAGCAGCATTCTTATTGGCTTGCTAAAGCAGCATTCCCATTGGCTGCGGAGTAATAGTAATAAGCTCCGGACTCACCCCGCCCCGCATTTCTGAAGTTGTCGCCGGTGACAGTACACTTGACCATACAGCTGGCCGATACGGAAACCCGCAACTCCTTCAGCTATAGGTGCTGGACGCCGTGGCGTCAACGGACGTCTACTGAGACACTGCTTCGACGAATACCCACTAGGATGATGCCTCAACTCTTAAGTTCCGTTCACACTCTTGCAACCGAGTTCGACCGAGAGAGACCAAACCGGTTTTAAGCCTCTTGCGATCTCTTAGGACCAGCTCCGCTGCAGCCGAGCTGGTCCTAAGAGATCGCAAGAGGCTTAAAACCGGTTTGGTCTCCTCGATCGAACTCGGTCGCAAGAGTGTGAACAGGCCTTTATGCTTTTAGTTTTCGCGCCAACTTCTACGTGCCAGCTGCAGCCCACTCTTCAACCCTGGTACTTCTGGCAAACGTATTTTGTTTTTATTTATTTATTTATTTTTGCTGTCGCCTCATTCATAGAAGAAGAATTTCGGCGGTGACCTAGTAACTTACTCATTGTATACTTAAAACAGTAAGGGATAACGTACTTACGTTGCTTATTTTGAGTAACGTGTAACGTAGTTGCGTCACCCGTTTCGCCGATGCCACAACGGTTCGAAATGGCCTCGGTCAAAGCCGTGTGCGGCAGCGATTCGTCGTTTGTTCGGGCACGTGTATTCCCTGCTTTTATTGCGAATGCATTAGGCTATGTGACGCCGACGTCGACCTACTTGTCAGGAAAGGTGTTAACATCTATAAGTGCGCCTCGCGAACGAAAAGCAAGAGTCCGGAGACTTCGCACTTGAACGTCGAGAAGTCAACGTTTCTCACGAACGGCGACAGTCCACCGGAAAAAGCGCCGCCAGAGAATTGTGACCTTCGTGAAACGGTGGCCGCGCTCTGCGGCAAAATGGACGGTCTGGTTGAGGAAGTTCGGTTCTTACAGCGTGACAACGAGTCAAGGAGTGTGCACCTCGCGCGGAACTGCGAGTTTCTTCGCAAATGCCTCGCTACTGAGGCCCCTGCACCGTTCAGCAGAGCGGTCAACCGGCTGCTTTCTCTAAAGTGCTACTGCAGCCCGGTGCCGCTGTCCAACCGGTGACCACAGGCTGGCCAACGATCTTCGAGGCCTCCGGGTTCCTGCCCAACAGGAGGTTTCTGCAACCAAAAACAACCGCTCAAGCGATTGGAGGTCCTCCGAACGCCGCGGGACATCAGAGAGAGCAATGGGGTCGTCTCCAGCAGCCTGGAAGCGACGAAGGCTACTCGTTGGAACCGCAACCCGGTCCCAACCGCGGCCCCGAGGGGGGGGGGGGGTACAGGACGGGACCTCAGGTTAGACAGCTCCGATCATAAACAATATAACTCAACATCGGCGCAAGTCCCAGCCTTCTGTGGGAATGGGCTCAGCTAACTGCCGCTCCTAGGCATCCTAGACGTATATATATATATATATATATATATATATATATATATATATATATATATATATATATATATATATATATATATATATATATATATATAATATCAGTGTGCCGAACCGAAAAAAATACGGGTTCGGTTATGGTTCAGGTTCAGGTAAATTTATTTTGTTCCGGTTCAGTTCCGGTTCGATTAATTCGATCCGCGAACCGGTTCGGAAATTATAAATGACAAATTGCAACATCAAAATAAATTACAAATAAAACATCTGAAATCAGCTACATACGAAACGGGATACATCGTCGAAACTAGTAGTGCATAACGTTTATAAAAGCCTGTAGCCAATGCAAGCGGCAAACAACGACTGTCTGATGACAGGGCTGTCTGTCACGGGCGCTAACTCCAGCGTCTGCTGAGCGTTGGTTTGTGCGCACGCACCCGCTTGAGTCCCATGACTACGCTGGGCAGACGACGGAAGCAACAGAAGCTCGGCAGATCCTTTGTCAAATTCGAAAGTGCGCGCAGCTTCGCTTCTCCGCGAGCGACTAGGGTATGTATCCCTGTTTTTTTCCCCGCATTTATCCAGTTTCCGGTACGAAAAAATGCGGCATGTAAATCTTGACACTTCATAGCTCGATATACTCTAACCGGTGGTTGGGGCAGCGAAGAGCAGATATAATTCATGAATGCTCATTTCAACTCTAAATAAAATTTCTTTCTCTCCCTCAAACATTATCAAACTCCACAGCCTTTTCTTTTCTCATTCCGATGGAAGCAAGCTTCAAGAACTCGCGCGTTCTAGAAACGTGTTAGGAAATGAGCACACAGCAGCATTTAGGATTTACGAGATTGTAGAAAAATGAAATCGCGTGACGCGATTTTTTTTTTTTGCACAGTTTTTTAATTTTTTTTCTTCCGTGCAAGCCGCGACCAGCGCAATACTGGTTCCTACGTCAAGATTCATGGATGCAGCGTTTATATTCCTAAGACTGAGTGGAGAAGAAAAATATGTAAGCAGGTGTGTGTCAGTTGACGGCACTTAAAAAACAAATGGCATTGATAGCACATTCAGTGTCAACAGCGCGTTGCCGAACCGTTTTGACATGAGCCGGTAACCGTTTTTTTTTTTCCGGTTCAGTTTCGGTTCGGGTTCATCGCGATAACAATATAACGGTTCGGGTTCGGGTTCAGTTCCGGAAAAATACCGGTTCGGTTCCGGTTTTCGGTTCCGTTTGGTTCCGGTTTTCGGTTCCGTTTGGTTCCGGTTCGACACCCTGATATATATATATATATATATATATATATATATATATATATATATATATATATATATATATATATATATATATTTTTTTTTTTTAATTTGTTGATTACGTGTGGAGATGTTTCTGATACTATACCAAGTGAAAGCATTCTTGATCTTGTCTTTGTTCCACCTAAGATCGCGCAACAAGGTACCAGATGCGGAATTGTTAAAGGTGTTTCCGACCACTCTTTTGTTGACAATAATAATCCCTGGAGAAGGGGAACAAAGGAGACAAAGGACAAACACAAATCTCCGTGCACTCTCTTGTTGTTTGTACTCTCTCACTTTCTTGTCACCAACTGGATGCCGTTGACTTAAACAGGTTCCATGACTTCAATCGTGCTAACGACGTTGATAGCATCGATACTTTGGAAGAAAGTTTTAACGAAGTTCACGATATGTTTAAAGCCGCTGGCAGTAGCGCGCTTGACTTGTGGTCGTTGTTTAAAGTATTGGTTGATGACTGCATCCAGAGGTTCGTTCCGATGTGAGTGAAAAAGTGAAAATATATAATCCATGGATCACCCGTGACATCCTTCAGCTGAAATGCAAACTACGTCGCGCTCACAAATTTCGTAATGTTTTGGTACGAACTTCTTTCGTACCAAGAATTGGTACGAACTTCTTTGTACCAATTCCGCACAGGCAGTTCAAGGCTTTAGTGGCCAAAGCAAAATATAATTTTTTTAACGTTACTTTGTGCGGCTATTTACTTAGCAACCCCAGAATGTTCTGGAGGTTTCTAAGACGAAAGAAATCAACTTTCGTGAACATGAAACTGTGCAACGGCACTATAAATAGGAAGCAACGTATTTGTAACACTTTTAATTACTTTTGTTTATATTCGCGGCAAACACGGGGACAATCCGGGGTTACGAGGCTTCTCCCATAACGAGACAGGATATTACCATTTCTGAGGGAGGTGTTTTTGCGGCCCTGCTTAATTTGGACATTAGGAAGAGTTGCTGACCCGACAATATTCGGAATGTTTTTCTTCTTAGTTACGCTAAGTGGTCGGCTAAATATTTGCACTTTGTTTTACTCTCGTAGCCTTAGCACAGGTGACGTGCCAAACGAGTGGAAAACCGCAAGATTGTTACCAGTATTTAAATCAGGTGACAACCGCCGTATCGAAGACCACCGACCCATTTCATTTTTGTGCACGGCTAGTAAAGTTTTAGAGCACTTTATTTTTTAAGCATTTAATATGTGTTCTTTGAGAACAATATTTTTTTTTTCAGAATGAAAAGCATAGGTTGAGACGTGGTATGTCAACTGTGACACAACTAGTACACACGGTACATGAATTTGAGACTGTCATTGATGCGGGTGGTCAGAAGGACGTGATATTTTTTTTAGATTTTGCGAAAGTGTTTGATCGCGTATCTCTTAAAAAACTGTTACATAAGTTGAGCTGTGTTATCAGTAACGTGAACGTAGTACGTTGGCTAGACTCCTATCTTACTAATCGATGGCAGTGTGTGAAGGTCAATGGTGTTTTTTCTCCTGCGTTATCTGTATTCTCGCGCGTACGTACATCAAGGGTCCGTCCTGTGACCGCTCTTGTTTTTAATCTTCATCAATGATTTGAAGATAGAAAATTCATCTGTGCAAAGTCGCTTTTTGCTGATGATTGTGTATTATTCTCTAGTGTAAACACACTGTCAGATTAGTTAGAGCTGAATCACTCTCTTGCTTTAATTCATTCTTGGTGTTCAAAATAAAATATGATATTGAATTGCAAGAAGTGTGTTCGATGTCTGTGACGCGAAGATGTTCATCTTTGTCTTTTACATATTCCATCAATGCTCGAACCACTTGTGTCAGTTAATCAATTTCGATATCTTGTTGTCTTAATTACTTCTGACCTAACCTGAAACGCTCATGTAAACTTTTTCGCCCAGAAAGCTCTGCAAAAACTGTGGTTTTTAAACGCAATCTTTGTCACTGTACGACAAATTTAAAGTTGTTGGGTTATAGATTGGTAATTGGACCTATGCTGCAATATGCTGATGTTATATAGGATCCCAACACCAAGTTGTCTTCTGATGTGCTCGAGGCTCTGCAAAAAAAGGCATTACGGTTTGCGTACGCTCGCTGCAGTTTGATGTCTTCAATATTCGAATTAAATGTCCTGCCAGTAGAGCGTGACTTAACGACACGACGAAAAATAGGTCGGATCAAGTGTACAATATTGTTCATGGTAACTTGCGACTCTGCCTGAACGATTGTTCTGTAATTAACGAAGCTAGGTCTACAAGTAAAAAAACACAAATTAGCAATCACAAAACCGTTGTGTAGAACAACATTGTTTAAATCGTCCTTCCCCGACATAATACGCAAATGAAATAATCTCCCAAGAAGTGTACTCAATTCAGAATCACTGATCATTTTTAACGACTCGCTTCTCCAACATTTCTTTGTCAATTAGTTTATCTGCTTGCATTTCTATGTTTTGTTTTTGTTATTTTTGATGCATGCATTTTCCTCCTTGACGTTTTTATAAAAATTCTCGCAACATACACAAATAAATAAATCTATTTCCTGGTAAGACCGCACCAATCCGGCCTACTGCCGCTCCAGATCCAGCACCTCCGTAAACGTGTTTGGTGAACATTTGTAGATCTACTCCTCGAACACCCGAAAGAGGTGTCTGTCGCACAATAAAGATTTTCTCTTCTCCTCCTCTCTCTCTCTCTTCCCAAGGCTTCAATAAATTACATTTCAGTTTCTGTCGTGTTTCTAGTGCCAAGCGATACAAATTATTGCCTTTTACTTTTGCATTTTTGTTCGCGCATTTTTTCGTAAGTATTCAGGTGTAGAACCGTAAAAAACGAAAAAGATAAGGTAATTATGTTCAGTTTCTGCATGGTTATAATGATTGTTAAAATGGGGCTTGTAACGTGATCACAGTAAAATGTTCAAACTCATAAATTAAAGCAACGCAAAAGTAAAGTGCGTTCTCTTTTATTGGTAACTCGAACGGTAACACGTTCCTTTTATTTTCATGTATGGTAGGTTGGTAACGAGATCTTTTTGTAGGCAAGTAACGATGTAGTGTATTTTATTACTTTTCATTTAATTTTGGGGGCGGAGGGGGGGGGGGGGGTAACGCGTACATGGTACAACACTGCATTTAGGCCGAAAAACACGACCAGAGTTGTAGGCGTTACCGAAAAAAGTAACGATATACGTTACTTGTTACTTGCAAATAAAAGGAGCGCGTTACCGTTACAGTTACCGATAAAAAGATACGCACGTTAATTTTGCCTTTCTTTCTTTAATTATGAATTAACACGTTTTACTGTTATGACCGGTATAAGCGCCATATTTCAAGAAACATTGCGTTCATGCTGAAACTGAACATAATTACTTTATATGTTTTTTTACAATTTCACTTACATATACTTATATAATCATACTCACAAGAAAAAAACGAGCAGAAAACGCAAAAAAGCGTTAAAAATTCACATGACTTGTCGTCTAAAAACACGCGAAACATTGAAGCGTAGTTTTTTTTTTTTAAGACTTGGGAATAATGAACGAGTAACGAGTGCCGGAACATCCAAAAAGCTATTGGAAAGCGATGCGTTTTTTTTTAGGTTTTATAAATATGTATTAAGAAAGTCATGAAAACTATACACTAATGCGGCGTGTGCAGGTGAGTTATACAGTCAGGGGACATAATAGAGCGGGATAATTGTCACAGTAAGTCAGATAATAAACTAAATATTCCTTCATCAACTTCTTATTTAGTGACAATAAACATATGGTTTCAAGCGAAAACCTGCTGAGCGCCAGAGAAAGCCACTAAATAAATAATTTCTAGAAATATTTAAATAAATGTAAATAAAAAGTCAATTAAACGTAGTTAGTTATTGAATCGACTCATCATGACAATTTTGTCTATGTTATGTCCCCTTGCCGTACAACGGAACTGCGCAAACCGCATTAGAGTAGCTTTTCTGGTATGTTTAAAATAAATACGTAAATCATTAGAAAAAATCCTGTATATGGTGTCTTTCAGCTGAAAACAAAGTTTAAGTGTGATGACTTATGAGCAAAGAAAAATCCGGCCCAAAATTTGACGGCATTTATTTTAACATATGCTTCGTTTTGTTTTCTTGTGCATATACACAACTTTATACAAAATCTGGCCACTTGGTAAACGTCATACACGCCAAACAGAACACGTCGACAAGCAAAGTTTGTTGCAACTTAAGGATACCAATGTCAATAGAAATTTCACAAAGTAAAGAATATAAGTGAACATCCCATAACACAAACATGATCGTCGAATGTTCTTCTGACCAGGATGCTCGGGGTATGTTTATATTTCATTAAGTATAAAAGACGCAAAGAAAATATTGGCCAGAATTAACTAAAATGCATCAATTATTTCAAAGGAGCGATTACGGACACTTTACCAATAATTACACTACAAAATTAAAAAAAATTGCAAACGTTTGTATTGTAAGGCTGTCTGAGGTAGTTAATTCAATCAGTTCGACGCAAGACGAGACCTCCTGACTCTTTTGCCACTTTGCTTTCCGGACATTTCTAATTTTGCACACCTTCAAATGTATTGGAGCTCAATGAGCGAAACAGGAGGTTTTTAAACCGCCAGATATATTCCGGAGCAAATTGCCCCACCGGAAGTTATGCTCCACACATTCGATTCCTATCACTCGGTCTATTACCTTTCACAGTAGAATTTTAATTGCATTTTACAGTTGTAAAAAAATAAACAGTGATCGCATACTTGCTGTCAACATTGCCGCGTGCTACAATACCTCCCTGAGAGGTTGATTCAACATCAGCTTTGTTGCTTATGTCACAAGACGATTTCAACAAACCAACCTTCAGAACACATTTCTTTTACATGCATCAATATTAAAATATTCTTATCGTTTCGTTTGATGTACCTCAACCATTTCTTCAAAAATAACTAAACGTCATCTGGACTGGCTGCGATATGCTCCCTTTGAAGAGGAATATATTACGAAATATTGTTTTTTAGGATGAGGTTTTTTTTTGTAATATTGTTCTGGCAGAAACAATTAAGTTGTTCACTCATGCTTATCTGTTGTCTAATCACTTGTTTTATCTCTTGGCTAATCCTTGAAGTTTGCTACACTTCGTTTCGCGTTAAGTCGAACCGCAGCTGAAGGTACAAGTTATTAGACCCAATAAATCAGCGTCCAAATCTCAATCTCACGGCGTTTATCATCTTTCTTTACACGCGTTATTATTGGTTGACCTAATCTAACTCAATTAATTCGTCATTACCCTGCACATTTAGTATATGCGTCTTTGTTCGTCTGTCCTCTAGCCTTTGACTGCGTTTTGACCGATGGCAAAACGAAGTATAGATTTTTACATGGCAATTTTAAGGGCTGATTCGTGTTTTCACTGTTTGAGGGAGAACTGCGACCGTGGAGTGAATGTATTGAGAGTACAGGCTTGTACTCCTATCAACCTATCTTGACCTCGATAAATAAATTATATCAGCTATAAGGCCTTCTTATGGTATTTTTTCCAGCCAGAAAGAGAAACCAACAAGTACTAAGCAGGTTTTTTGAGTATCTCTTTTCTTTAGATTTTGCCTGCATTAACTGGTGACATTTTCTTGTGTATGTGTGTGAATGTGCGTGTGCGTGTGTTTCGATGTAACACTTACGTCGTTCACCCTTAGGCTGAGACTGCCGCCAAAGCTACAAGCGCGAGCTATCCCGCGCTCTTGGTTATGAGACCGTTGAGACGTACATTTCTCGCATGTGCCTACGTTCTTCGGAGGAACGCTTCAAAGCAGATACCTCGAGCCCTTGTGCTTGTGGCAACGGCTGCAGTCTCAGCTTAAGTGTGAACAGATTATAGATCCGCATCCCACATGGGTCATTTGGTAGAGTATTTGACATGGTTCAACGTAGATAATACGACCAGTAAACAAGCATAAAGAGAAAGAACACAGCTGGAAATCCAATCCTGGACACCTTGTCAAGGACGTTCGTCTTCTGCCAGAGCTGGCCGAGGGTGAAGCTACGCTGAAAAAGTCGGCGACGTCCTGTCTTGATGGCCCTGTGAAAAAACAAAAAAAACATGATTATCTGAATGCTAATCACTGATGTTAAGTATTATGAAGGGCTGTTGTTCACTTCAATATTTTAGTAATTAAAGGGTAAATAGCAGAACATGTTCACGTCGTTTAGAAAAAGTGTAGCGTACGCTAAAGACACGTAAGACTGCTTCGAGTAAGAATGCGAAAGCATTCCTACTCGCGCCCTGCTCATAGGAATGCGATTTGTGTAGGAATGCTTTCGCATTCCTACTCACCGCACATTTCTACAAGCAGCGCGCCACGTACTCCTTATCCCACACGGCGCTCCGGCGGTAACATCACGCTCCCCCACTGCGCAGGCGCGGTGAACCCCGCCGGCTCCACGGCTTCCGTGACGATGCATCTGAGTCGCTGTGCTTTTCTTTGTGTTTTATTTCTGAGGCGCGTCCGCTTTGACCTTGAGGGCCCCACCGGCTTCCGTGACGAAGCATCTGCGTTGCAGTGCTTTTGGCCAGTGGAAATTCAGGTGCAGTTTCGCTGCTAGAGACGATTACAGACAACGCCAGCTTCGGTCCACAAAAAGGTAATGCTTTCGCATTAAAAAAAAGGTCACCCTACAGACTACAGGTCATACTTTCGTGTTACCGTAATGCGCGATATCAAATAGCTTAATATTTTTATTCCTAAACATACCATTCACAGCTTAGGGGTAAGTATAATGTTACACATACGCAAAGCAGAAAATATTGTATTTTAATGAAATTTTAGATTACACGTCCTAACAGACCGACAAAACTATGTATTTTATATCCTGGAAGTCAGACCTAAGGTACTGAACGTCTTTACTCATATAGAAAACGCGGTCATCAGCCCGTGTTCCGAAGATATTTGATTGCCACTATAGATGTCCCAGAAAGCAGCTTCAGAAACGTACAGGGCGCTGCAAGTCCCGTGCATCTTATTATCCGTCGACAGCCAATGAGAATGCTGCATTAGTTGATAAGAACCAACCCGAGGAGGAAGCGTGAATTAACATAATAAACCACGCCCAGGCTTCCAGTAACTTTAAATTACAAATTCTTGGATTTCTTCTTAAAGTCTCTAGTCCGAGGAACTTTTCCGTAGTGTGGGAAATTAGATTAGAGAACTCTTATAGGGACACAAGTGCGTGGTTTAGCAGGAATACATAAATCCCGCAGGCGAATATATTTGGGTCCGGTGTAAAGTATATATTTTTACTCTGGGGCCCGATCGTTTTTACTAAACCGATCCACTCGGTGTTGTATCCTTATTAAACCGCCGAAAAAATGCTTCATAGCCTATGCTTCCACAAGTGCATAGGCAGGGTTATATTTTCTAGGCTCACTGTACATATAAGGTACTAAGGTACAAAACAATGACAACGTCATGCGGGAATTATTTGAGGCTAAAAATACATACCTCAATAAAACCAGTCGTTTTATCGCGATAGATGCTTTCTATGTCAGCTAGAAGTTAATGTATAGGGTGTCCCAAGTCACCAGGCTCGATCTAAAATTGACCATGAAAATTGACGCCTGCACGTAGGCCAGACTTGTACACGTTACTGAAAATAGTAAGAAATTACATTTACAATTACTCAAGGCTTAATTGTAATTTATTACAATTACAATTACCCTTCCATAAAAGTAAGTGACCGTTACCCCCAAAAGTAATCCGTTACTTTCGTGGCGTTACTTTCAACAATATTGTCTTCAATTAAGAAACAAATGCAAGAGCGTTATTCAAGTTCTTATCGTTGCAACCTGTTCCATTTAATGACCTTGAGCGAAGCAATGGAGGTACTTTTTACCACGAAGATAAAGCAAACCTTCCTCGTTGCGGCCGTTGCCTGATATTCAACAATTTTAGTAAATCGTTCCGATACCTCCGCTTTCCCGATAACAATATGATGAATGCGCAAAGACGGCGGCTGAGTATCGGGTATCGTTATCGGAGTCATCGGACCGATCTGCTAAAATTCTCCATTGTCGAAATCGCGAAGATGTAGAAGTCATCATACATCTAGCCAAAACTAGAATAAGAATTGATATGTGTCCATCTTAGTTTACGGGCATATATTACCAGACAATAGCAAAACATAGTTGTAACAGTAAGGTGGTAATTAAATAATAAATAAGGTCTGGCTCGATATTCTTCTTCCTTTGGTTCTGAACAGGTCGAGCCTCAGTTGAGACATTGGTGAATAAAAAAAAAGTTTCCAGTATATAAATATAAATAATCGAGAAAAAAAATCAGCAGAACCCATCCTTTGGGAATGATTATCTACGTTAATGCGAATAGCATCAAACGGTGCGGAGTTATGCGCGTTCGTCAGGTGGCCGGCACACTCTAGATACGCCAGCCCACTCTTGAGGCGATTCTAAATTTGTTGACACTTTCACAGCCCTGCGCACGATCTCCGCAGCCCAGCACGTGCGTTTGTGTCACTTAGGAAGGCGAGCAAAGCACGCGCCATACGCACAAACACTCAAAATGGTACCGACCAGACTTTCTGGCGTCTCAGCTATACTTCGTTTCAGCTTGGGTCCAGACGCAGCCGATGCTACAAGCGCGAGCGCGTGGCCCTGAACTGTGCTTGCATTGCACGAGCGCGCGTGCTTGGCAGGGACGCTGAAAGCCCGGCGCTCGCGCTTGTAGCATCGCCTGCGTCTGGACGCAAGCTGAAACGAAGTATAGTCTCAACCAACGGTACTCTAAACGGTTGTTTATATCTTTAGCATAGGACGCGCTATACAGCGCTGTCACAGCTACCGGTGCGCGCGCGTTCCATGCACGAGGGCTCATTCCGCTCTCGTGCTAAGCCTCACGAGAGCGGAATGAGCCCTCGTGCATGGAACGCGCGCGATGGTAAAGATATAAACAAGTTTTTAGAGTGCTTTGAATGACTGCCTTCATAGCTCTGTGGTTAGCGCGTCTGCCTGCTGATCAAAGGGTCAACGGTTCGAATCCCGCCGGCGCCGGTCTTTTTTATTTATTTATCGACCCGCGGCGTAAGAGGTTAGATAGCCAGATAGATAGATAGATAGATAGATAGATACATAGACGAAAAGTGCGTGAAGTATCCAAAGAATGCTATTCGCATTAAAAAAGGACAGTCGTAATAACAATTAATTAGAATGTCGGTTAAAACAGGAAATGTAAACGCACGTTTACCGTGTGCCGTTCAAAAACGCACGGAGCACGAACCGACTGCAGTTTACTCCGGTGTACTCCAGATAGACGTCCGCTGATGCCACGGGCAGCGAAGGGCAGAGTACTAAGTAAGCGTACTACGGGGGCCGTAGTGCGGCTTACGAGTTTCACTCTTTCCTCAAGCCCAGAATATCAAGTCTACGTTAGCCACCATTATGTTTTATTTGTGAGAATATCTGCTTGAGATAAGATTCGTCCTGCTGGAATAGATACAGGAAGAAGAAAAAAGGAAGACTATTATCATTTTCGAAGTGCTCGCAAAAAGTTGACTCACAAGAAGGGTGACTGAGATGCAGATAACCTGGTTGGAATTCACAAATAAAGTGGGCCAACCCTACAAGTTGAACTAATAAACAGTGGCGTAGGTTTTAAAACAGGGTCATTAAGGTGAAAAAAACGGAAAAAATACATCATGTTTTCTAAGAGAAGATGATAAGTGTGCATCAACGAAAGAGGATGCTTGTGGCAGTAACACCTTCACATATTATCACATCTCTTTTAGTGGATTTTAGGTTAGACGGAGCGTTGCCTCGTGTTGTGAAATTATGAAAATGGCCGTAGTCACTATAACCGAGAAGGACATTGTTAATTATTGTTCTGTGCACTTCACCCCCCCCCCCCCAGCTACTCGAAGAGGCACACAGTCACTTGGTGTCCGCCTCTCCCCGTCCTCGATCGAAAAAAAAATTGACTGAAAAAGGGGATATAACTTTTTTTGTAGATATGGGCATTTGGATTCTTTTACATTGTTGTTAGGGCTTAAAAAAATAGATTCAGGGGCTTGGTGTTGCAAAAAAGGCTTTTCAGAACTGAGGAGTGCCAAGCCTCCCTTTGCGTGACAGTGTCACTGCGCTCGACTTTATCAAAATAAAAAACAACCGTTTCTTTAGAATCCGGGGGGGGGGGGGGGGGGTGTTGGTCCTAAAAGAAATGTTACAGATTACAAGGAATCCGTTACGTAAAAAATGTAAGGGAATTACTTTAAAAATTACTCTAGAAAATATGTAATTATTCCGTTACTAAATTACTGATAAATGTAAGGGATTACAAGTAATTTCGTTACTTGTAACGGATTACGTACAAGTCTGCACGTAGCAGATATATTTCACAAGTCGGTTTTTTTTCCATGTAAAATTACAAAGCGTAATCCATTCTATAATAAATAGGTTCAAAGAACTTGCCAGGGTCAAGGGCGGGTGGCGACGCAGACGACCAAGCCGAGTTGCGGCGCGCGTTTGGCGCTTGTATTGGCAGATGGCGGTATCTACTTTCGAGACTGCTCGGGACCACCGTGGTACATTGAAATGAACATAATCTTTTTGCAATGTACCTTTGGTTATAAAATAAATGCGGACAATAAAAGCAAAACTTGAAGTTAAAAAAGGGGAAAACACGGTCGCATAACGACGGCGTTCTTGTTGCCGACGAATTTCGTCTGTGTGTCGTCTGCTTTCTTTTGGTGGTCGGCTACACCTTCCGACGCTGCTCCCGACGCCGTCTATCAATACGAGCGTCAAACGCGCCCCACAACGCGACTTGGTCGTCTCTGTCGCCGCCAGTCCTGGCAAGTTTCTGGGTCCTATTTTGTTACAGAAAAGGAGCTAGGCTCTGTAATTTTACAAGGTGAAACCTACCTGTGGAATACACCTTTGACGAAAAGTATTGATTGCTACATGCAGGCGTCGATTTTTACGGTTAATTGTAGATAGAGCCTAGTGACTTGGGACACCCTATATACTTGAGTAAATCTTATTCACTTTCATGAGTTTCTCTAGATTCAGAACATCAGACGATTCGGTGTCTCTTGTGGAGAGTAAGATTAAGACTCGTGGCGACCAACATTTTGTTTTTATACTGTCACGTAACTCTCGGTTAGCTCACTTCGTTGAGCGCACCACTAGACGTCAGCGGCACACAACCAAGCATGTTGCGGTACATCTCTAGCTCAGGTCAATTTATTCTTGTGTAAAGCTCCTCGTCGTGAACTTTCCTTAATCCGTCACCATATGGGCACTTTCTGTGTTCTAGCTAACTGCATTGTCACCGATAGAAAAATAGGAGACAACTGTAAAACTTAAAATAAATGTCCATTCAGGTGAACTTGTGCGCTCAAACTGAAATAAAAAGTATTGAGCATGCTGCGTCGACGAAGGAAGAACAACTGGCCTTAACCATTTTTTAGATGAATACGATTATTTTTTTGTGTGTGTAATAAGTGCGTTATTGCATGTTGTATGTTGTATCATCAAATCTTAAACGTAAACCTTTCGGTGGACATCCACCTGGTTAGGAATGACAGTGAATGAAAGGAAAACTCTAACCAAAAGTAATAGTACGGAGCCCGACCCATAAAACACGTGCAGAAACAACTGCAAAGAAAAAAACGTGTATTTTTAAACATCCTAATTGGGACAAGCATGTCACAAAACAATAATTCAGCCAAAAACAAAATTTTTAACAGTCAATGTTTATTGCGTGAGACTGACTTTAGTTTGCGGCTATTTCGTCCGTTTTAAATCGCGCGCCAGAAAGTTGGTATTACACGTCATGTAGTGGTTGCTACACGTCACGAAGTGACGTATAACAGCCACTCCGCGCGCGTCGAAAGAGCGGGAGTTTTAAATGTGGTAGAGCTGTGGCTCGACTAAATTACGACCTATGGCGTAAATATTGCTAGAAAAAAATTGTCTTTCCGCGGAAGTTCTGTTTTTGACATGCTTGTCCCAATTAGACTGTTTAACAGAAGAACGTATTGTTGGTCGTTTGCAGTTACACTTTAAAGAAGCCAACAACACCGGGAGATTTGCAAGACGACGACGAAGAACAACCACACAGTGTCACTCGTGAACAAGCGGCCGAACCTGGCTCTTGCAAACGTTGAGGCTGCACGTACTATTATTTTGGTTAAGTTTTCCTTTCATTCATCATCATCAAATCTTGTATCCCCCCTCATCTAATGCCCTAACCTGGCGACTTTGGGTATATTAAATTAAAACATTAAAAAACAGCGCCTCACCGCCGCATTTATCTGTGTGGTTTGTTCAGGAGCGTTATAAAGCAGAACACACGGTGAAAGCCGAGAATGGATTGGAACTTTCTAGAATCGCAAAGATTGATTTTAGAAAGAACCGGGCCGATCGGGGTTCGAGCCCTGTTCCTCGATGTGGCAGCCGCGTGCGTTGCAACTCAGCCACGCACGCTGCGACATCCTACGGTGTATATAGGGAGTTATAGTATTTTGATTTTTTTGAGTCCTATAACGATACCCAATAACGGTACGATGCACGCGCAAAGGCGTCGGCGGAGTATAGTGTACTTTTTCGGAGTTATAGGAAGCATCTACCAAAGCTCCCTATTAGAGTACAGCGTGTTAAGGTTGAACCCTTGCTTCTGCTTAAGAAGCGTACCTGGCATTATTGTTGGTGGCAGGCTGTATGACAGTTACGCTGTTGACGGACCTGGGCACCGAGTTCGTGACGTTCAACGACACCACCGACGGCGTAGCAAGGGTCGGGTAGTTCCCTTCGCTGACGCTGGCCAGGAGAGCGCTGCCGGCGTTAGCGACGTCGTTGGCAACCGGAGTTGCAGGGACGTGGTTGGTCGAGTTTTGTGTCAGGCCTACGTTGTCACGCTGCCAGGCGCTAGGTGTCACGCGTGATGACGGCGTCACGTGAATTGCTGTACGTTGAGGCTCTGGCTTGCGCTTTCGTTCCTGCGATGGAAGGTTGGACAGAGGCTGATGATGATGATGATTAGGTTTTAGTGGCGCATTGACAACGGAGGTCATATTGCGCCAATTCAATGTTGTTTAGCTTGCACTAAACAAAACGGTTCAAGATAACAGTATAAAAAATTACAACTGGTGTAGGTAGCCAGTTTTCTTTAGGTAGTCGAGAACACGGTGAAAAGGCACTAAAGGGCAGTCACTAAGTAAAAACATTGGGTGAAAGGGAAGATAACCTCTAAAAAGTTCAGGGAAGCTAGACCGGCGCAATTGATGGTGAAATGGGCAATGCCAATTGGACGGAGGCAATGAATTTCATTAAAACCTGGCAAGACATGTAGCACGCCAAAGAAAGAAATGCTTAACTTGACATAAGCTCCACGATCCTAGGCGCTTAACTTGGAATTAGTACGGGTTTGCTCCAAGGCGTTAGTTATAGTAGCAGAGTACATTTTCTTGGAATTTCTGGGTGTTTTCTCTGGCTCAACAAATAATCGCCAAAGTGCCAGACATGAACCAAAGATTCCGTGTCTGAATAGAAGAACCAATAGCAAAGTCTAAATCCAGCGCTTGTTTTGCGATTTAGGCCCGATGTTGTAATATGAAACCAGAACAACCAGAAATTAGATCCAACTCGGTCACTTGTATGGCGGTTTCAGGATCAAACATGCCGAATGAAAACCGAACTAACTGCAGTTAGGCCTAACTTTGGCAACAGTTTGGCAAAATACGACCAATACCCCCGGATCCGGGAAGAGAAGGTCAAGTTTGGCTCGCCCTTGGCTTTTTCAGGCTTTTTAAAGCTCTGAATTCTCAAACAAAAACTAAACTTTGGTCCAAAAACTCCGCCACTTAGGGAAACATATAACGATGCCATAAGTTTTGAAGCAGCGCAGAGCACAGCTATGCAATGACCCTAACCAACATCCGTTTTTTTTGTTTTTTTTTTTTGCAAAACTGCGGTGATTTTTGGGTGCCGCCGGAAATGGTTAGCATTCTCTTATAACTGCGATAAAGAAAAAAACGTTGTCGAACATGACGAAGCTGTGTCTAGACGAGGCAAAAACGAACGTCTTTAAGAGAGCCCTAATATGATATATCGAGATTGCTGCCAATGTCAGCATCGCAGTAGATTTTAATATGTCCAACTAATATAAGCTCAAAATCATTACATTATTTAAACACATCGAAAGGGGCCAATGCTTCCTTGAAGGGCATGTTATTCTAGCCAGCGTCAAGGTTCTTTCCCTAACGAGTTGTTGACCATTATTGTGCTAAAGGTTGTCTTTTTGTTGGCACGATAGCGACAACCATCGTAAGAGAAGAACAACCTGCAAGACCGCGTGAAGTCTCATAGAACCTTATGAGATCTGATGAGCCGGTCTACACAAACTCATAGCATATATATATCCCACATTCGCAGAATGTCTTGTTTATTTAAAGAAGAGATAGGTTATTGTATGGACGAAGCAAATGTCTGTTTCTAATCCTTACTTATATGTATTTGAGGTACTAAATTGATGACCTACAGGCCATTGCCTCGTGGTTCTGAATCTAGTATACTTCACCTGTTACCCGCCCTCACACGTCTGGGCAATCCCCACCCTCGGGTAAGTTCTACATGGCAATGAATAACCTTAGTGGTTTTCGTTAGAGTATTTAATAATAGAGAGGACACCAACCATAGCGAGAATCTTCTCCAGGTTGTATGCTACGGCGTACTCAAGGAGTGACGCGAAGACCATGACAGAGGCAGACGAATAACCACACGTCTACGGCCTTGATGTAGTCCACGGGTGGAAGGGAACTCCTTGACTGTACCACCTGGACAAAGTTCGTCATGACGTGCTTCACTTCAAAAATTATTTATTACATACGCTCCTAAACTACCTATACGTACCTACCAGTAAGTAGTGAAAAATACCCAAGAGAAACTCACAACGAATAAAACAGATTTGTTTACACCTGCCTCACGCATCAAAAGTTCAAATGATTAAAACCGAACGCAAAGCCATCACTATTTAAAGGCCTCTAGTATATTTATATAGACGCAAGTTTGTAAAATCTATATATATATATATATATATATATATATATATATATATATATATATATATATATATATATATATATATATATATATATATATATATTAGTTTTAGGGGTGGGGGTTTCTTATTCAGTTAGGATAAAGTTTCGCGGAACAAAGTAAACGATAACTCGCATATCGGGAGGACTACAAATATGAAATAAACACTGCAACTTACCAAACGAACTTTAAAAGTGACTCAAGTTATACATAAATATCTGAACACGTGAAACCCTGTTCACGAGTTTAGATATCTAACGAAAACAAATCACAATGGAAGACCGTTCCGCTCGATAATTCTATAAAACTTAAGATCTTCCTTACTTAACTTTCATCTATTCAAACTGTGACAGTCTTGGCACATTTTTCTTTAGTACTTACTTATACACTTAGTTCTTTTGGAACAATTACAGGAGTCTCACAAAAAGAGCCAGAACATTTTCCACGTTCATATTTTGAAGGTGTCGTCTTCCTTTTATCCCCACCATGGCAGCAGCGCATATTGATAGCAGAAGTGCATATTTTTCCCACCTGAGTCGCCAGAGTGAGGATGGAGGTGACTCCCAGGGTGATGCGTGCCGGAACGGCCGACACGTCAAGCCAGAAGGTGAGCCAAGACAGGGCCACCACGAGACCACTCGGAATGTACGTGTTTACAATGGACGCCGTCAGGCGGCGCACGAAAGTGAAGTTGGCGTACAGGTACGTATAGTTCTCTGCGGACAAAACAACCAAACACAACGAATAGTGAGCGAAACAAGATGGCTAGTTAAAAAACAAAACAAAGAAAAACGAAGAAAATATGCTTACGTATTCTTATAGGAGTTATTCGCAGAATGCCCATTATTGATAAGGCATCTGGTTAAGCCATTATTTATACCCTATGAATCTATATAAAACATTAAAAATGCAACTGGGGAGGATGGCGAAGACAACGGTATCTGGAAGGAGCGGCTCAGACAACTTAAGAGGGAAAAAAATACATAATTTAGGAAACACCGAAATAATAGGGTGGTTTCATTTGAAATCGAACACGCTTGTCGGGGTGGGTCTTTCGATTTTTTTTAAAAATATATGTAATTGCCCCATTTCTGGAAAGAACAAAACCGCTTTTCAAAATTTTTAAAAAAAATATTTCGCTTCACAAAAAATTATTGAGTGGAGCAGGGTGAAAATCTGTTTTTTTCTCCGTGATTTTTCTACCCAGTTCTGTACGCTGGTATAAATACGGGAAGCGTACAAAACTCACAGTAATTTTTTGTGCTCTTGTATGTTATTTCGACTATTTTTTAGTTGAAAGGAAAATAATTTTGTATTTTTGTTTATTGAGGTAAAAAATGCCAAACATCGTCTCTTTGACAATCCGGTGAGATCTTCAGAGCCTTGTAACTCATGAGTTATTATATTTGTCGCTCACCAAATACTATGCGGGTGTAGCCCTATACATGGGCTATCGACGGGCATAAGTTTAGTTTATTTTATTTTCACTGAATTTTTTATATAAAATTTGAAATATCGTCGAAAATCGAAATTAACCGATATTTTGAACCCACTTTATCAAAAAAGGCCATTTTTATTTCGTTCAATTTTTTAATTATTGCTGCCGATCATTTGAGCTTTCAATTGGCTCGATGGGATTTCCCCCTTTTTTGTTGTATCTTTTCTAGAAGTGATCGAAATTGCTCCCACTTTCTCAGAACGGCCAAACGCAGTTTCCGCAGGTCGGCTTCGCTGCAAAGACTATACTGCTTAATTGTGTGCTCAAATGCAGCGGGTAAATTCATTTTGATTGAGAACACTCGTGCTTGGCTACATACTGTTTTTTTCTTAATTTTTAATGATATGGCAACTGAAATTCCTTAGTCCGATCGTTAGCGGTGCAGCGGATGTTCCATTACCTTTATTCCCAAACCAAAGCAATGTGTGCCTAGCCAAAGCAAATCTACCGTAGCCAATTAAAATAAAATCGTCAAATCGCTTTTCCGTATTCCAGAAGGCTGTACAATCTTTGCATTAAGCTCGGTGCGACAAAGTGGAGAAACTAAAAGTCTACAGAGACACTGTGTGACTGCTTTCGCTGCCTTCTGTGCATGTGGGAATCGTTGCTTCTTGGCATCAGAGATATCGATCAGTCTTGAACAAAATCCAACACTTTTATTTTTAGCTGCACACACTCGTTCAAACAGAAGGGCCACCGTCTCGGGTTCACCGCTCGCTCGCTTTGGCTCCAGTTTTCGTTCTTTCCGTCTCGACTTACCACGCTGTTGAACTTCTCGGCTGCATCCGACCGCTGCGGTACAAAGTTCAGCTCGCCCCCGCGCTCGATCGTCTCCGCAGAGGCAAGCCGATGCCGTTGTCAAAAAGTTCCAATATTGCGTTGCTCGTGAACTGGACTATTTAAAGCACAACAACATATTGTTTTACAAGTGCATCCTAAATATATTAGCGTTAATTAATAAAAGTGTCTATTTATCGCCAATTGGTGTTTGTGTTCTGTAAAAAATTGTCTTCGGTTCATGTAAACTCTGTCCGTTTTCCTCACTTTTTTTCTGCAAACTGCCTTTCCTTCTAAAAAAGGGGCAGGTGATATTACATATTTTTTTATATACACGCTGACAATAAAGAACAGGCAATTACATGGTTATTTGAACGCACGCGACAAGACACATCATGGATTGGCCCCCGTGCCGGATGCTTCCTGGGTGTAACGGAGATGGGCCTATAGCGCGAAGGGCCGGGCGTGCTGTACGTGCCTTACAAGCTGTGTATAGCACAAACAGATATATGACCCCGGTCTGGCTACATGAAGAGCTCGTTCCGCTTTCTCCGCCCTTTGTGCCCTGGCTTTAGACATCGGATAATGGAACATCCGCTGCACCGCTAACTATCCGACTAAAGAATGTCAGTTGCCATCATTAAAAATGAAGAAAATACAATATGCAGCCAAGCACGAGTGTTCTCAATCAAAATGAATTTACCCGCTGCATTTGAGCACACAAATAAGCAGTATAGTCTTTGCAGCGAAGCCGACCTACGGAAACTGCGTTTGGCCGTTCTGAGAAAGCGGGAGCGATTTCGATCATTTCTAGAGAAGATACAACAAAAAGGGGAAATCCCGTCAATACAATTGAAAGTTCATATCATCGGCAGCAATAATAAAAAAAATTGAAAGAAATAAAAAATGGCCTTTTTCGATAAAGTGGGTTCAATATATCGGTTAATTTCATTTTCGACGATATTTCAAATTTTATATAAAACATTCCGTGAAAATAAAATAAACTAAACTTATGCCCGTCGATATTCCATGTATAGGGCTACACCCGCATAGTATTTGGTAAGCGACAAATATAATAACTCAAGAGTTACAAGGCTCTGAATTTGTCACCGCATTGTCACGTGGGAGCGATTTTGATCACTTCTAGAGAAGATACAACAAAAAAAGGGGAAATCGCATCAAGCCAATTGAAAGTTCACATGACCGGCAGCAATAATAAAAAAATTGAACGAAATAAAAAATGGCCTTTTTTAATAAAGTGGGTTCAAAATATCGGTAAATTTCATTTTCGACGATATTTCAAATTTTATATAAAAACTTTAGTGAAAATAAAATAAACTAAACTTATGCCCGTCGATAGCCCATGTATAGGGCTACACCAGCATAGTATTTGGTAAGCGACAGATATAATAACTCACGAGTTACAAGGCTCTAAAGATGTCACTGGATTGTCAAAGAGACGATGTTTGGCATTTTTTACCTCAATATACAAAAATGCAAAATTATTTTCCTTTCAAGTAAAAAATAGTCGAAATAACATACAAGAGCACGAAAAATTACTGTGAGTTTTGTATGCTTCCCGTATTTATACCAGCGTACAGAACTGGGTAGAAAAATCACGGAGTAAAAAACAGATTTTCACCCTGCTCCACTCAATAATTTTTTGTGAAGCGAAATATTTTTTTAAAAAATTTTGAAAAGCGGTTTTGTTCTTTCCAGAAATAGGGCAATTACATATATTTTTTCAAAAAAAATCGAAAGACCCACCCCGACAAGCGTGTTCGATTTCAAATGAAACCACCCAATAAGACACGGGTAGGACGAGAGACGACGTACAGTTTCTTTGAACTAGCAACAGTAAGTATCTCTTGCTTTCGTTTTTTTCACTGTAGGGTTATTCCACAAAATATCACTGTGTACTGTTTTCGGTATTGCTGACCTCAACTAACTAACACGCTTGTCAGTCTATATTTAATACTTTGTGCACCTTAAGGCCAACCGTAGCTGACACCATGAACCGATAGGGGCCAATCAAAAAGGTATAAGAGAGCAAATGTCTTTGCTTTCGTTATCCTTCTTTAAGTATTTTATAACCTGTTGAACAAATCAAGCCCTGTAAAGGCCCGGTGACGCTTCTTTTGTATGCGTTTTCGTGTTTGTATGTGTTTCGAGCCTTCAACTATCGCTCTGAGCTATTACGAAACGAAGCATCGAAAATGTGTGCACGCCTACATTATCGTCAAAGCCCTTAGCCACTACTATCCTGAAAGGAATGAGGCGGACGGCGAGTCAAGGAAAACAACACGTAGTAATGACTGAAACGACGAGGAGGTAGCACAACCAAATTAAAGTTCTGCTGTACCCCTCGCTTCGTTGTGTTTTTTTTTTTATTCTTCTTTTAAGTTACTTTTACCTACAGCAAGTACGCATGTGAGACTCACAAAAACCGTCACGCTTGCGAAAAAAAAGAAAAAAAAACCTAGCCGAAAAATTATAACAAATTTGGTATATTCACAATCAGCTTCACACTATTGTGACAGAACTAATCTCGCGTGTATATTTTTCGTACATATCTCGCAAGTATGCTACCTAGCGGGGCGATATTTACGATCCAGGCGCAGTCAATATAATACTATATATATATATATATATACTATATATTTTTTTTTTTCACTGGAGCGTTGTACTTACTTAATTTCTTACTAATCTACGCTCCTGCCTTTCTGACAGCAAATAAGCGGCAATGAGAAAACGGTGAATTTGGGAACTTCTACGTTTGGAGAAGTCCCAGTTGATCTCGGTGTAATGTCTTGAATGCATTAAATGCAATACTCATGAAATTGTGTAAATTGTTGCATTATTGTTTCGTTTTCCAGCAATGTCTTCTACAGCGGATGTTTGGAGTGGAATATTCTAAACCTAGAGATTTTTTTCTTTGTTTTATAGTGATTCGTTCCGCCTGAAAATAAATTGAAGTCCATAACCATGTAATGCATATTTATAAAGTGAATATTTCTTAATATTTTCCTCCACAATATTTGTCACGTGCGGGAAGCCGACAACTCGGTGCTGTGTGCGCGCGACTTGAAGTACTCCGTGTAAATGCGATCGCATCGCAGTGGGACTTCGTGTGCTGCCCCTGGTTCGCGAAGTGGGTACAAAGCAGACGGCATCCAGAAAACACTCTAACCCACCAAACATCCAGGCTTCTGTTGCCGAATGGGTGACAGGAACGTCCAAGAAGAACTGTAAAGGTTTGATGTCTTCTAGGAGACGAATGGCCGTCGAAAAGTTCCTCTGCGGACTCGTCTCGTCATCCATCCAATGTAACGTAGCCAGGTCTTCGGGTGTCGACACTGGAACAATAATAGGCGCGAATCAGTCGCATTTGACGTAAGACAAATCGCTCCTATTGTACAGTTCACGAGACGGTAGACGCTTTTGAAAAGTCCGCCAGGCAACACTGGTGGCCACTATCTTTTGAGTATTGCTTTCTCCCGAAGCGTGTAGTTGGACCACGAGTACACACCGAGTGCTGAAGTAACTCTCGTGTCCAATGAGAAACGGTAAACTCGTAGCCTCTACGCGCACGGGTTGCGGTGACCTCAAAACGCCGGGCTCTGATTGGCTCTGATTGGAAGGATAGTGGGTAGACCTCAATGCTAGCTGCCTCGAGGTCTGTCAATCATCCTTCGAACCCGAGCCAATCAGAGCTCGGCGTTCTGACGTCACTCTGACCTCTGTGCATGAAGCAGACGAACTTGCGCTCCGCATACATTTGGACCAAAGTACGGGCCAAATGCTGATACAGCACTCGTGCCAAATGCATGCTCAAACTTTGTACCCCAAAAAATGGCAACCTCGGTGTTCTGTTTCGATTCCTTGGTATCATTTCTCTGAGTGCAGTCTTGACTTTTGTTGGCTATGTAGCACATTTTGATGTCTGGTTTATGCTGGTCACGGAACGTTTTTTTTCTGTGTTGGATTATTTACCTAAGCTTGCTGAATGATGTGACCGGGGACTCACTACATCGTATACGATGAGTATTCCCTTTTCGTCACGGTCCCTCAAAAACTGTATTTCTCGACAGGTGTGTTTAAACAAAACTCTTTGAGCTTTGAACTTCAAAAATGACGAGCTTCAAGCATATTTTCATATAAGACTTCTGAGTCTTGAGTACCAAATTTTGTTTATTGCTCTGCGTCATCGCTTTTGCTAAAATACCTAAAGTAAGTGGCCTGGGAACCCCTTTGATTACTACAAAAGATAAAAAAGTGGAGTAAATTTAAATGATAGTAATGTTAGTGGTGGTGGCCAAAGCTATACACGTTTCCCCCTCAAGACCCGTAGTTAAAAAAGTCCGACGCCTCGTAGTGCATTACTAATTCCTATCTTTTATAGAGAATTGACATCTACGTAGGTGCATTTTAGATGAGATATATGTTATCTTATCAAGACGCACACGCTTCGAATACCAATAGCGTCGTTTCTCCCTCAGACAACCAAATCATATAAGAAATACCTCGAGCGACGTATGAACAATTGCTCAAAACTTGCTTTTTTTCTTTTAGGTGAAAAAAAAACTATGTGGCTATAGTAGTAACATTGTTAATGGCCGTGACATCCCCACCACCAGGTGCGGACCCAGTAATGAACGTAACAAAATTAAATAGCCTTCAAATGGAATATGTGTGTAGCTCTCAGTCCCACAGACACCTATTCAATGCACTCACGCGCGTCATACGTGGGGCTGAGCTTCGAACTAATTAGCAAATGGAAAACATCACCCGACCACAGATGTGTCCTATTCAGAACACGGAAATCGTTGAAACGACCTTGTCCTGTCGTGCCCCGCCGCCGTTGAAGAGAGAGCTAAAAAAAGCAGCTGGCAACCTTGCCACGTGCAAGAACACACGCCTGCTGGGTGCCACACGCGACTGGAAACACATGCATGTTTCACGAAAGTCCGTTTGCTCAGTGAATGGACTCTTATCTTTTTTTTTATACACCCCCTCCCCCATCCCCCTTCCCCCTCTCACTCCCGCGTGCGCGTGTGTGTGTGTCTCTCTCCATCTCTTTCATTCTCACATCATTTCTTTCCGATTGTCGTTCGATTGCGCGCCATGGACACGAACTTCGCCAAGGTCCCTCTTTCCCCATGCTTCGCGAAGCGCCGTCGGGTCATCAGCGTATGCGCCTCTATTAGTTTTCGATATCGACCATCATTAGGGGTGCGGGACGATCGATATCGCAGGAGTCTCGTCCGCAATACAAACAAAAGGCAGTCGTCATCCGGTAGACGTAAGACGAGCCGCTCTGAATGACCAACCGGAGACTTTGGCGTGCATTGTTCACGAGGCAAACCAGTCGCAAGGGGCTGGTCAATCGTTATGCGATGTTCGTGCACAAGATCTAATGCTCCTTCTGGCTGCGCGGGTACTGCAACAGCTCACCGTGATTAACGTGAAATGTCTCAGTTATCCATATACTATTACTCTTTCTGGAAACAACCCCTGATATTGCGTGCGTACGAGTGCCCTGTTTGTTTGCTTGTTGTTTGTTTGTTTGTTTGCTTGTTTGTTTTAACGCTCTACAATAAATCCTGATCGAAAGTATAAAATTCATTTGGATTCGGTTCAGGTGTTGAGATTTTTATAGGACTAACAGCTCTTTAACTTGCTTCTCTAGAAGGTCTTTTTTTATACCTCCATTCGAAACACGGCATTGTCTCATGGGGACCTCTGCTTAGTGTCACGTCTATATATGTCTGGCGCGTTTATGTTAAAGTGTGCCAAGCAAAGAAACTCAACAAGAGGAGATAGTAATTCAACACCAATTGTCCTGCTCGGTACAGCACAAAAACGTATGGCATTTCCTGCTGCACCTTCAATTTGCGGAGGATACAATGTCAGAATGCAGGTGTAACGTAGAAGCAGGTTCAACGGGCCTTAGGTTTGAAACATGAGTAACCTTCAGCCCAGTAGGCAAAAGGGTTTTCGAGGATTTTGCTTTTTTAAAGAACGCTCTTGGGTATGTATAAGTGAGGAACTTAATAAAGGCGTTGTCAATTAGTGGACCACTGCCCCGCGAAACCTATTCAAATGGGCCAGAGCTTACTTAGTTTGCAAGACTTGCTATTGAGCTCGTTGGTGCTCAAGAAACTTTCGCGTAAACAGAGACGGACATAAAGAAGGGGACGCGGATAAACTCTTGTCCATGTCCCCTTCTTCGTGTTACTTCTTGTTTGCGCTTAAAGGCTTATCAAGCTTATTTATATCGGTAGGGTTGCTTCTGGCAACAATGGGCCGCAAACGGTGCCCCTTGACATCTAGGTTTGAGAACTTACGAACATTGACTTACTGAGTCCGACCTTGAGGTAACAGTTCTGGGTGTCCATGGGATACTTTTGGAGTTCCATCAGGCAGTCCACTTGGAAGAGATACCTTCGACATTCAGCACACAACATAAAAACAAAGCATAAATATCTAAGCCACACAGACTGGGTGCTCTACCCAAAACAAAAATGCAGAGCGCTTCGCTCTGCAAACGTACGCTACGTGCAGCACATCAGTTAAAGTTGTCTTATACGATAACCGCGGCACATGGAAGCCTACGGAACCAAAAGTTGTATGCAATTTTCTAAAGTGATTAGTGACACCGTGACTCCAGTTCAGCGCTATTCAACACGCTTGCAATTGCGGAATTGAATCTCCTGCCATATAAGACTGTTATAGAAACTGACACCGCAAAATGTCATGAAGTGCTCACTTTCATCACTAGCAATGAGACTGAAAATCGCAACGAGAACTGTAAATTTGGTTATTGTCTTAATTGTATGCCGGTAACTGCTTTCTTCTCACTGTTTTTGTTATGTTTTTTTACAGATATTTTTTCGTGTTTACACCCTTCCTTGTGTAATATCCGGAAACACTACATCAAGGTATTTAAATAAAACAGTAAATAAACCTCACAAATATATCCAGCAATATATTGTTTGCTGCTGCGAAGACGGCACATTTGAATATACCGTTTTGAAACGCGCGTGCCATCTAGTAGCTGCTGCGACAATTATCCCTGTCAGCCATTTTCGGGAGCGTACTCTGCGCACGTATTGGACACGATGATGACGTCAGCGTTCGGCAAGGACCCGGATCCAATCAGACGCATCGTGCGCAAGAAATGGTGACCACTAATATTGCTCGACAAGGTTTCCAAAATGGTCTATTTAGGCGCCACAAAAACTGGTCCCAGCTTTTTGTAACAGTAACACAATGCCCTGAATTTTTCTCTTTTTATTTCGCCAACGTGAATAAATTTACTGTAACCTGAGCTACCGTACAAAAGAAAAATGTTGTAAGGTTTTTTCCTTGTAGCGCTTTATGCATGATGAGCGTGACTAAAATGATAGGATGAATGTCAGGCTGGAAGCCCCAGGAAGCGTCGTGCGATTATAAGATTGCCCTAAAACAACTTGTTACTAACGTTAAAGTGAGTGCTACCCCCAAAAATATATATTTGTCTTCCCAGTATCCCGTCTACGACACAAGCACATAACATTGCTGTACAGGTCGTAAGCAAGCGTTTATTGATTTAAATTGTCACGCCACTCGTCAATCCCCAATGAGAGACTACTCGCAGATTGACACCTTCACAGCAGGTCGAAGAGGGGAGAGAGGAGAGTCTTCGATCCTGCATGCCGTGGGTAATTTATTGGGGTCCGTCCAGTTACTTCGATTTCGGTTTGGAATGCTTTCCCACAGAAAATAAAAGCTACTGTTTGTCATGGTCAATTTTCTAGTTACAAATAAAAGTTGCCCAGGTACCAGACTTCTTTGGTCCAATGTCGTTTTCTGTAAAGTTAGGGCCTCAAAAGTCTTGGAAGAAGCCGAGGTACAGCCGATCTCGACCTTTTCGGCCAGAGCGTGGGTAACTCGGCCCTAATTTGCCCAACAAGTAGACTTCGCTGCTAATTCTTAGGTTCATACGTGATATATTGAGCTCGGTTGTGGCTCTTTGGCAGTTAGGCGGCAAGCCTAACGCCATGCAAACACTAAAGCAAAATACTCTAGAAAAAACTAAGGCTCTATACCGAAACCGTGTTAGGCCCAAGTTGAGCCCCTGAGATTGTGATGCTTGTGCCAAAATAGACGTTTCTTTGGCGTTTTAGCTGAATAAAAGAGGCACTGTAACGAACCGTGGTAGTGTGAAAAAATGTGGTAGATGATATGAGAAATACGTACTACTCACGACTCATAAAGTGCAAGAAATTCACAAACCGCAATTGAATCCCAAGCATCTGGCAAGTAGATGTAAAAGGTTGCCGTACCCCACCCTAGCCAACACAAATTTCAGTTGCTTTAAAGTAGTGTATAAAGTATCTACCTGGAAGTCGGAGAACATTTCAGGCAACATCTCCCCTTTGAGTGTAGTTTCGTGTAATGATATTCGTTACTGATGATCCTACGTTTTCACGTGATACGTGAAGAATAACATTTCGCTCTTTGCATTGCACATCTAGCTTTCGACCGTAACTATTTATAGCGCCGACCCGTTTGGAGCGTGCTTCTCTCGCTTACCGAAGGGGCAAATATCCCACTGGATTATTACCTTGCAGAAAAGATGTCCTAACCCTATACGGTTTTATGGCTTCCACGCTCCTAATACTGCGTGAAAATTCCGCAATGCGGCACTCGTGATGTAGCCGCTTTGGAAAACGAGCTACGCACACGCCACACAAAAGAACGCTGCAGTTGGCAATAAAAATGAGTATCCCCCCATTGGGCTTTTTTAGGATTACGATACCAGTTAACTAACATACGAAGTATTGCCCTATGAAGAAAAAAACGTTAGGAACCGAAGCAAAAAAAAATTATATATTTTGGCTACTGTTTGCTTACTTAGAATAAAATAACACATCTTTGGAGGTGGTATAATTAAATCAACCTTTTGGAGAATATGAATTTCGATTTGGGACAAGTGGGCACGCACAGCGTGGAAGATATGAAAATGCCCAAGCAAGCACGTAACTCTGAAGACATCCAGTGCCATCTAACGGGAGAACGATCAATTATCATAGTGTTTATGGTATAAAACAACGCCATTTCGGCGACAATTCGACTGTTCTCGTCATTCCCCACTTTTCAGGCAAGCAATTGCTGAGTCAACATCGATAGTAGTAGTGACCGGTGAAATAAAATAAATACCGCTTATCGTCATTTATCTCGCGAACTTATCAAACACCCGATAATTGACCACTCAGCTTGTCGTGCACGGTGGGTTCAACTTGAGCCACGTTTGATTTTGGAGGAGTGGCAAAAAGAATTGAACAGTCGCTGAAGACTCGATAATGGTTGAGCTTTCTTCTGATAGGTAGCGCAACAGGTTTCGTACGCCAAAGCGCTAACCTGGGTTTTTTCATATCGTCCGCGACTGTACCTTAGTAAGAAATGGGCAAACTCAACATGCTAAAACAAGCACCTCGTTGCGCCGTGATGAGGCGTGGGATTTATCCATCGCCTGTTTTAGGGATTGCAACAAAGCGATAATCCATGCGACTGGTGGGCAACACCGGAGGCGCTCCATTTTGAAAGAGTCTGTAGAAATCGGAGAACATACGACTCATCTCGATCTGCCTTCATATCAAAAGGAGGTTTCTTTGTTATAATTTTTCTCTAACTATGCCACGCATACTTTGTCTCTCATATTTTTTTAACGCTTTCTGATTTAGTTTTTTGTTTTACTTGGTGGCGTCACAATTAAGAAACGCTGAGGATGGCCGGGATCCTGGCGGCGACACGACATCGGAGGCGGCTGCACCAGACGCCAGTTCTGGTTCTGCTGTAACCCGCCTTGCAAATCACCAATCGATAGAAACGCCGGTAGCAACGTGTTGAGACGCCGGTGACACAACGATGCCAGCGCCACTAACGCTCGTTTTAGCGTTACGCTACCACTCTTAGACCAACCACCAGCAACGCGACCATGAATGGCGTTTCTGGGAGGTTACTGGATGTATTTGTACCATCTAACAAACGCTCCGATAGAAAGGCGATTGATACCCTAGTTTCAAGCGCACCCTTTTAACCATGGTTAAATCACCCTTAACCGCCGTTACACTGAATCACAGTTACCATAAATAGTCTCGGACAGCGATTTCGAAGGAAGTATGGAGTGCACGTGCGCAGCTTTGATGGGCGCTCAAGATGCGCGAAAGCAAGTGCGTCCGTAGCTTTGATTGCATAGCCAGAGAAAGTTGTCCAAGAGCATAGTGAGGTAACTGTGGTTAAGCGAAACTGCAGTTAAGTGTGTCCACTTCTACGGCATAAGGTCACAAAGCATGTCAGTCACTGGCCTCTTCCTGGCAACGCAGTTGAGTTTTCTGCAGCCCTAGACCCACTTGAGCGGCAAACAATAGAAAGTTTAAGAATAGTTTAAGGCCTCCTGAGCAGCTTTGGGTGTCGCTAGAGCAGTGCGAAGCCTCGAGCTGTTTGCGGCCCGAAGCGTTGCCCCCCCCCCCCCCCTCAAACACTTCCTAATAACAACAGATAGATCTCACTAGTCGGTTTCGTTACACCGCCGGTGCCACGATACATAGAGCGAACCTAGTCTTTCTGCGCGTGCGAGAACCTTGCTGCGGATTTGTACGTGCTGAGCACGAAACGGCACGAGCTGTCTCATGTACTGCCACATGCCTCCCGTGAACTAAAGTTGTGGCGGCGTCACGCGTGCGTGAAAGTGAGATCGGTCTATCAACACCAACGAGGTAGAGGGCCATAGAGCGATAAACTGGCAGCTGAAGGTGAGCCCTCATTGGCCGACGCCATGTTGCACATTTTTGACCCCCAGACACGTGACCTTATAATTTTACGTCTTGATTTTAATAAAATACCGCGCACAAATAATTGCATATTGATCTTTAATAACAGTGCCGACGAGATAAGTTATGTTTCGTTTGTTTGAAGTCCAAAATGTGCTTTTACGACAAAAACTCGGGCAGCTTGGCAATGCCTCCGCTAGATACCGTCAGCCGCGATTCTGTATTTTGTTTTTTATTGGAGCTAGGCACTGATCTCTGAGGCTAACAATATTGAAAAAAAAATATTTTTATCGTGTTTTTACAGCGATCGCACTACAAATCTCGGCACAGTTTTGAGCTAAAGTCTCGGGATTTGATACGGTCACGTGTCTAGTGGTCGAAATTGTACAACACGGCGGCAGCAAAGGGGTGGTCCCTTTTGCCTGGTGAACGGGATACCAGTTTATAGCTCTAAGCCACTCTACCTCGTTGATCAACACCGATCAACCACGGTAGCGTGCAGTCTGTGCGCGACGGTATCTTTGGTGGCTTACAATCGCGCGTGCTTACTTCACGAGCACCGAGAGATTGCAGGCCTGCCAGAGATCCTTTTGCATATACAGGTTGCAAACTCACTCTTTCATGGCAACTTAGATGGCCCGCAAAACTTTGGTTCTCAACGTTTCCGCTGCGATATACTGCAGAGGTGAAAGTAGGCAATGGAAGTTTACAGCGAAAAAGTCAAGAAATGACCTTTTTTCCCTCACTCACTCAGAAGAAGAAAATAGCAAGAGCAGTCGTCTCGTGCAGTGATGCCGCCACTTCTGCAGACGATGCACGCCGCATTGGAGCCGGCCGATTTGGATTATTATTGCATACGATCCCGCAAAAGAATCCGGATTGCCGGTGCTTTCTCGATGCGGCGTACGCCATCTATCGGCAGCACTTCTCAATACGCGTGCATCGCCTGCGAAGCGGCGGTGTAGATTCTCCAAAACAAATTTATGTTGTTGTTCTAGTTGTTGTCTTACCAAGGTATTTCTATTGTTTTATTATTTCACTGTAAACTTCCACTCTTGGCATGCATCTTTCTAGTAAATTCCAGAGCGATACCATGAGAAACCAATTTTTACGGGCTGTCTAAATTGCCTTAAAAGCGATAGCTTGCATGCTCTATGTTGCAGGTGTTTGAGGTTGGTCGGTGCCGGGTGTTGCATTTGTCGCTGAAGTGTATCTAGGACATGTGAGCTCAATTTCGTTTCATGTGAGTAGAAGGGTGGATTCTACCTCGAGGACCTGTAGATGTGTCCCGTGTTGAGGACCTTGAGGAAGGTGTTGGGCACCGAGTGTTCGAACAAGTATCCGTTTTTGGAGTTGACGAAGATGAGGTCTGGCTTCCACACGGCGTCGCGGACTTCTTCTGGTAGCACACGAGGATCGTGACGTCCTCTGCGAGCACCTTTCCTTAGTGTCTCCGACGGCGACGACGACGACGTCGGCCCGGAGTCTTGTAGAAACCTTGTGAGGTTGAGTCGGTCGTCCTTCCACAAGTCCACCACAAACATGTGCAGGCGAAAGGCCTGGGTGTAATCAAAGACATGCAGCGTTAGGTTAATAGGAGGCTTGGCGGATGATAGCCTCGTTAAATTGGCTGATATCACAGCCAGGATAGAATGTGATGCTAGATATAAGGGGAGATCTCGAGGCGACACCTCCTGGGCGTCTCAAAGGGACGCCGATATTTCGCTAGCATGCATGGCTTCTTCGGTGCCTCAATGAGCTTGTCCTCTAGCGAAATGTCTAAAATAAGACTCAATCATTAAGGTTGGTTTAAGTTCTTTCCATCGGTTTTTGCTACCTTCGTGTGTGTATTTCAAATAATGGCGACACTGTTGGCCTTCTTCGATGACAGTCAGTTGAAGAGACATAAGCAAACTTGTATAGCGAAACGGAAAATACAATTTAAGAAAAATGAAAAAAACGCACCTCTATACGAAGACTTTATGACCTGTAGTAACAGTTTTAACGGCTAAACTCCATCCTTCCTAATTCATTTACTGCTGATATTTCCTACTCCATAAATATTCTGGAAAATAAACTTATAAATGACACTCCCTTTCTCCTGTGGCGTTTGACTGGAGGCTCATTTTAATTACACTGCTAGTTATTAATCATCTACAAATGCTCTACACAGTACGAACGACAAAGCAATTGAGGTTACTTTTCAGTTTTTCTTGTACAACTAATACAACTAATACAACTATCATTAAAGCTAACGCATTATTTAGAAGATGCCTATCACAAATACTCAAATAGTAAGTAAAATGTGGTGCGGATTAATGCTGTGCCTGAGCAGTATAGTAAAGTACACTGACGTCTTCTTCGTGGTGACTGTGTCAAGAAGTGTACATTTGAATTTCAACCGCATTGCTTACAAAAACACACGTGAATTTCCTTTGAACACCTTCTAATATTTGCACCTACACAGGGATTGCTGCACACAATTTATTGATAAAAGCGCGCTTAAACTATTTTAGATAACTTGAATATATCACCAGCATTTTCAGATTGAGAAAATCAGAATGAGCATAAGTGGCCCAACGCATAATTTCACAACTCTCAAAGCTACGAAAGCAGCGCACCTACCATGCTTTCTTCGCTGATGTCATCGATGTCCATGACCTGGAAAGACACATACACCTTGACAGGGCCTCCTGAAAGTGAGAAAGTTTCATAAAACTTTTACGCCATTCGTGGCAGTCACTCGTGGCAAACACAATTTGATACACCCATAGAACGCAGTTCGAAAAAATGTGTCCATTTTATTCTTATTCAATTTAATTATTCATTCGTGCGTCATCCAGAGACCATCTGAAGCTATCATTTTCCTCGGTGTTCATCGCTGTTGCGCAGTTCGAACAAACAAAACCAATAAAGCATCCCAACCACGAGTGGTCACCGTAATCTTCATCCTTCTCGGCCACTTACGGGATGCAAAACGGTCAAAAGAAAGCATAACTGAGAGGCAAAAGCTTGAGCTTCAACTTAGTAAGTCACTGTAGCAAAGTTTGCAGTGAGGCAAGTTTTTACATGCTTCACAAGATAAGAACCGCGCAAAAAGCACAGGGACAAGTAGAAGACAAACATGGACGAAAGATTAATGCTTGGCTATTACTTTCAACTGTACGGAAACAAAATATTATACTTTCTTAGTAAAGCGAACGACAGTTGAAATTCAGCGCTTTGTCTACGTCCGTCATCATACTTGTCTTTGGATTGTTCGCACTGTCTTTATTTGGGAGGTATTTATGGCCAGTATCGTTCATCCATCTTCTCTGTAGAAGAAACGTAGGACGCTGAAACTTTCCAAAACAAATAGCCCTGCTTTCTTGGCCGGTATATATAGGATGTCTAGAATGGACCCTTACGTGGTAAAAACAGCCGGATAGATCGGCACCTGCAGAAAGGATGCTAGCACTTTTGCCAAGTATGCATTTAGGTGGTTCAGTTTTCCTGGTGAAACTTAAAGGCGTACTTCTTTCACTGTGAGAAGCTTGCCATGGTCGACCAGCAAGCTTGCCACGGTCGGTGGCGGACGTGTTTGCAGAGACCGAGTTCCTGGTGGTTCTAATTTGTGACGCAATCTACCGGTAGGCGAAGGAGAACAAAACGCTTTTTGTAGTCTGCCCCAAAAGTAAGACGCTGTTGATCTTAGAAGCCTCCTCTGAATAATATTTTCAGTAACAAGTTTACAAGCGTTAAGCACCCCATGCAGTTTCTACAAAAGTCAAGTTAAAAAGGTAACAGGTATGGTCCCCAGCCTTTATCGATATTTCACTTTAACCATATTATGCTTAAGTTTAAGGGAAATGTATCTAAGGAAAATCCGCTGAGACAGGCAGTTGTTATTCGACACAGTGGATAAAACAACCTCCGCTAAAGCGGGTCGAAGCGGTTGAACACAACTGGAAATGGCTGTTAGCTTCACTGCGCCGTAGTACACCTCTCGCACTCTCTTACACCCTCTAAGACTGAAGGATGTTACATCCAACAACATCCGAGTTTACGAATAAAAGGATGCAGTACTCAAAATAATAGTGCTGAAATGATGTAGCCTTGGATGTAAGCATGTGGAATTCACTTTTCACCACCTTAAATGGGAGCTCCGAAGTCAATTTGAACGTTTTAAACTAAATGTATTTTCTGAAGGAGCACGAGAGACTGAGACAAGAACCGCAAATAAATTTCTAAAGAAATTTAAAATAATTCTCAATTGTAAAAATACGATATAAAACGAAACCGAAACTAAACTGCCACTTTACTGGTCTGCCATTTCTTTGTAACGTCAGATGTATAAACATCAGCATATGGGCGGCTTGAGCTTGTGTTGCCCAGCGTCAGAAGTACTCAGAGGGCCGCCGCCATCGTCCATGTGAAATAACGGGCTACGATTGATCCAGCTTGTCCAATTGTCAAGCAATAACCAGCAAATGTTTTATTTTTTTTTTTCTAAGATTTGAAGCTTAATATTTTAGACGATTCGCCATTCGTATTCAATCCTCTGGCATCGCCTCCGAGAAACCCCCGTAGCGGCTGCATTCGCGATCTGGCAACGCGTGGACCTCGATGCCGCTTCCGAAGCTAAATGGAATGGCAGGTTTTGTTTTCTAGCATGGTGCGAACTGTTTTGAGTACGGCGCAAACGCTAGAGCCAGAGTCCTCGTCCGACTGCTCAAACCCGTTTCCGTTGCTGAGACTTTTTGCTCGGAAACCGATAAGATGCCACTATGCTGCATTTCTTCTTGGTGTTATTTCAGCCCCCAGCACGACTCCAATCAATTCCTCTCCAGCTCCATCGCATGTCGCAAATATCCTAACCTAAACTCAATCCGTAAAACCGCAGACGCTCACCGCACAACGACGTGGAAGAGGGAGGGTCGTCTGCACTAGGATACAACATCTCGCGCCACGAGCACGCATGCTCGTTGTTGCCAGTTGAGTGGCAGCCAGTGATTGGGGGTGTACCGTAAACCTAGAAATTCATTTTCTCCAAACAGAAGTAATATTTTATTAGATATTTTGTTGAAATATTCAGGGGTGGATATCTAGTCCGTGGTGAAAGTGATATAAAAACCAATGACCATCAATATTTCGCCTTTAAGGTGTAAATTTCTGGGGGTTTTACTCACCATTTTTTGACACGGGAGCTTCAGATTTGTGGTAGCTAGCCGGGATCACTTCCTCTAATATTGGGCTGGCATGACATCTGGAAGAAAACGCAAATATTTGTTTAAGTTCAACTATTTGGCAAATCTGAAATTCTTGAAGAAATTTCGGGCTCCGGTGCTGCTCAAATGGCTTAGTCTTGAGCACTGTTTAAACTCGTTTTATAAGTTGCATGTCGTTTCAGATTCTGATGTAATCCAAAGATTCCAGCGTAATCGAAAGACTTTCTTAATGCAGTTCGCCACACCTAAAATGGTGGTACTATATTTTGCAATTGCATATTATATTTTATATTATGTACAAATACATTTTTGATCGTATAAAATGGATGCCTAGGAGGAGCTCATAACAGTAGGTTTGCTTCAAAATTCCCTCTCCGGAAAGTAAATCTCTGAGAAACTGTAACATCATTAAGCTCTGTCTTTGTCGTAAATCACAAGAGGCTGTCAGCTACAGTGTTGCAGGTAGGCTACAATGTTGCATATTTCCTTCATGAAACCGCAAAAAGACGATCACTGAGGACCTTCTCGCTTCTTTACATAACCAACGCGAGTCCCGAATAACAACTTGTGCTTCTACTTTCCAGAAGAGTACGCCCACAAACAACCACTGGTGTCGACAGGGAAATCTGAGAAAACTTTGACGTTTAGAAACAATACCTAAAAATAAAGTTTCCTTTTTGACACTGACATCTCAAACTGACATCTGGGACGTGCATTTCAAATGTCCACGTCATGTTCAATCGCCAAGCTTTCTATTCTAGATCACATTGAATGGCTACCTACACAAGTGGTCTTCAAGAAAGTTATGTCACTTGCATTCTAATAATGAATGACAACTAAAGAAACGGGGAGGGGGCATGTCATAATATGACCACGCATCTTGCTTTATTATTCGTCCCTCCGCGATCTTATTGGCTGACGCTGCCGCCTCATTGGACAAGATTCTTGGCACTAACCACACCCTTCGTTTCTCAAACTGTAAATGAATATAAACTTGTAATAACCAAATCCCCGAATACCACACAATATTTATGTAGGATTATCAGTAGATTTTACCAAAGCCTCTTGCCGAACCCGCAATGGTACACGTGTTCGCTTACAGGGATTAGTCGATACGTCATTTTAGAACGCTGCTCTTAGGCCGGATTCACACGGTGCGATTTTACTTGCGATTTCGAAGTTGCGACGTCGCTCGTCCGGCAAAAAGAGCGTGGTGGAAGCTGAGGTGCACAAAGCCGCAGCGGCGAAATCGCGAAAAAATTCGCACCATGTGAGTCAGACTTCAGGCGCCCGTCTCCGGGTTTTGCGGCGTCGGCGTTGGTGTAACCGCGCTAAATTAAGCGGGAAAATTAACGTCACGCGACCTCAAGAGCAATTCAATTCCCCGCTAAATTGAGCGGGGAAAATGACGTCACATGACTTGGTGTCACGTCACCTATGAACAAATTCAGTTTCTCCGCTAGATCTAGCTGGAAAATTGACGTCCCGTGCGGAGGAGGTGGAAGGGAAGGTACGTAGGAGGAGGAGGGGCCTACCCTTCCCTTCTTACTCTCCACTCTCCTCCTCAAGAGCTGCGCTCTAATTTCGCGTTACAAAAATTTGTAAACGTCTTTCATTGTTTTTTTTTTATCTGATAGCGTTGCCGGCGGTTCAGAATGGCCTTGCATTCGGTTGGGACTGTTTTGGGTATCGGCTTCGTGCGCATCAAAGGTCTAAAATTATTCCAAAATAGGAACAAAACTCCAAAAATACGAAGTGCTATCTAGCTTAGCATTACGGCTCTTGAATACGGCGGCACGAGTATCGGCTTTGACATCAGCTTCTCCAAACAACAAAGTTACAGATGTGGCTCGGAGGTCACTGCTAATGACTGCGACGTCTGCTACTTATATTATCGACCTTTCCGTAGCGGTCCCTGTGCATGTCTCGACAAAGCGGTCGGTCTTTGTCCTATATTTAGGTACCCCACCGGACGACGGTTCGAGGACTTGCTTTTCGTTAGCCTTGCTCGTGAATCTTACGAAGGGCATTGCATGTTGAACAAGGCACGACAATAGACACCGACTGCGTCTTTCGTCGTTTACTGAACGAATAATTCGTTGGCAAGAAGAATTTCCTAAAGCTGCGTGACATGAAAAACTTAGGTACCCTCGACGTACCCCTCTTGTATGGTCCCATATTAATGTGTGTCCCGTTATACTACTACCGCATCATTTGTGGACACGTGCCGTCGCTCCCCGTGCCCCTCAGCTTATTGAAGTCTGCTGCGGGATGCACCGGCGCGCCCGTTTTAGAAATAAGAGTTTTGCTTTGTCTGCTGAAATAGGCACGTGCTTTGAAAAATAACCTATAATGCGTGACAGGATCATGATGGTGAATGATCCGCCTCTTGCGCGATCTTTCTTCACTCGATAACCCGTCGTCGCTCAAGCAGTCAAATCCCTACTAAAGGAAACGAACGCATAGTGGAGCCGAAACATTTGTATTCTTAGTCTGTAACCGACCACAGAAAAATATAATCATCTCAAAAAGAATGGAAAAAAATATAAAAAAAAGTCCTGATTGTTGAGCGAGTTCGTCCTCAATTCCAGAATGCGTGGTAGCGTTCGAAGAAAAGGAAAGCAAGGTGAACTATTTCGTGCACAGTGGTGTCCAGTTTTTCTTCTTTCGTCTTTGACTTCTTTCTAATTAAGTGAAACATAAAATAAGACAGCAAGATAGATGTCCATAGCTTGATGGTCAAGGTGAGTCTATATTTTTTCTTCCGTTTGGTTGAATTCAAAAGTACGACCGTTAGCGCTACCATCGTCTCTTTCAAGTCCTTTAAAGTTCAATACGAGCCAATAGGCCCGTAGCTCTCAAGTTTTGAGCAGCGCTCCAGGCGAGCAAAATAGAATATTTGGCTCGCGTTTCGAACGTGCGTCATCACGCTTCCCCACTACAGTCTTTTTATACTCTGTTTCATTCTAAGTGCCAGCGTATCAGAGGCTACAAGAGCGAGCTCAGAGCTTGCAGTGTCCCTCCCAAGCACGCGCGCTCGTGCGCGTGCTTGGAAGTCGAATAAGACGCTAATGCCGCGAGCTGCATAATTTTTTTGTATTCTTTTTTATTTTTTAAACATTTTGTTATTGCGCGTCGGCAGATGCTGACAGATGCTTGCATTCAAACGTGGCACGTGCAAAAATCGAACGTTACAGCGCCGCCTGGATAGTGCTGCCAGTAAAACATGGTCGCGTCTTGCGGACGCGCTCGCGCCCCCTGCCCGAGAGCAACGGGTCTATTATGAATCAAAAGGGGAAAATATTGAAGCGTCAGGGTCCGGTCTGCTGGAGTATTTCAAGTCGCCACTCGGATCTTGAAACAAAGGGAGGTCGTGCCGGTCGCCAGTTAGTTCTGTTCGCATAATCGCGGTCATCAATGCCTCGCATTGTGCTTGTCTTAGTAGACTGCCACCTGGCGACCCAGTCCAGGTTCGGGTTGTGCTTCCCTGGCGCCCAGTCCATGCTGATAGCTTTCCGATGAAGAAATAGTTCGAATTTCCGGTAAAAAAATAATGCGTAGAAAACAATTTATAAAAATACATATGCAGATCGGAAGTATTCTAGTGATACCCGATATATGGCCCCAGTGTGTTATCTCGTAGAAAGCGGTCATAAGGAAATGCCGACTCACTAGAACACACTCATAGCCTAGTTACGCGAGGGTATACCTTCAACCGCAGTTAAGTGTGACTGAGGTCAGGCTTAGCTCCGGTCAAGGGTGACAGACGGGTACCCTAAACCGCAGTTACGCTTAAGTATATGATTAGCAGTTACTACCGACTATACCCGAGTTGCACGCTGGCACCCTAAACCGCAGTTAATCTTAAAGAGGTCATAAAACAATGTCGGGTTAGAAATTTTATGATTTTTCTGAGGCGTACTGGTCCAAGTCTGACCCACGTATGCTCGCACGGGTCACCGTTGATTAAGCTTCTTTGTCCCGCTGATATTGCGAGAATAAAAGGGAGTATTTCTTTCGGTCATGCCTTCGCAAAGCTTTTATGGCATAATTGTGGCATCGAACCCACCCACCTGACGACAGTCGAGTGCTGCTCATGGATTGGACACGAGAACAGCGTGAGCACTCGACTTTGGCTCGAAACTATCAAGGCCTTGGCGGACACACGGGTAGGAGCTCGTGTCCGACCACTGCCGTGATGAGAATAGCCGAACTCTAACAATGCCTCGAGCTCAGCATGATGGTTTTACTTTGCCAACCCCAGCGCGTCGGTATCATTACAGGGGCGATGCAACGATTTTTGCGTTTTGTGTTGCATGTATGTTTATACAGCCCAGAACTTAGTCTGCCTCAACGGGCGACTTGTCTCTTAGCTGTAGATGAAAAATTTGGCCAGTGCAGTACAACCGCTAGCCTGGGGTCTTTAACCTGCACCACGCAGTAGTGATACATGACCACACGCCGGTACGATACTCATCCAGATCGAAACGGGCAGAGGAGAGGATTGACCCCAGGATCCTTGGGCTCTGCACCGCGAGCTTTCGCTCCACAAACAATTTTGGTACTTCGCTCAACTACCGCTTAGATCGAATCCCTGACATTAATGGCCTATCAAATACGAATTCGTTTTTCTTCACACGCAATAAAAGTCACAGGAAAAAAATAAAGAAAAACGAGCAGCGATCACTCCCTCAGCTCGCGTCCAGAACAACCCGCCACGTGATCTGGAGCCGATTATATGCCGCCAATGTCGATCACAGCCACGCGCTGGAGTTGGCAAAGCACAGGACACGCGCTGAGCTCCAGACATTGTTTTAGTTCGGCTATTGTCGTCATTACAGCGGCTGGACACGGGAAATGACACGGGCACGGTGGAAGAAACATATTTAGGGTATGACTCTCTGTCCGACGCGGCGGCCACATTATGTTCGGCGCACCGAGCGCGCTTCACTCGCACGAGGAAAGATGGCGCCGAAGTATGGGATCCCTGGCTGAACTCATGGACGAATATGCTGCGAATAACCGACGAATTTTGCCCGGCGGGTTTTGCTCTGCGCGTGGAATCAGCATAGTGGCTGCTGTCGCGCGCAAAGCGAGCTGCTGTCGGCGGCGTTCGCCAGTTATTCGTCACATAATTCGTTCCATGGAGTTCAGCCTTAGAGTTCCTGTATAGCTACCTACGGTAGCAGAGTTGCGCATTCAGCCTCGGCGGGTGGCCGTAGCGCCGGCTTTCCCGCACGCCCTGGATGCTTTGCTCCTCACGTGACTAAATTTGGCGAATAGCGGCGCCGCGCGCGCCGCCGCGCATGGAAAACAGGAGAGGAAGAGAAGGAGGGTGAAAGCAGGGGAACATACGCCGGGGCGCGAGAGACGTCGGCGGAGCGACCGTAAAGGTGGCTTTCTTGCACGGCGCCGGATGCTTTGCTCCTCACGTGATGGATCTCGGCGAATAGCGGCGTGGCGGCGCGGGGAAATCAAATGCGCAACTCTGCTCCCCCTTCCCCCGCGCTATATAGAGGAACTCTAGGATTCCTCTGAAACCGACCGCTCTCCTCCCAGCGGTGGTCCCGCCATTTCCTCGTTCACCGCTTCTTGCTGTACCTCACCGCCGCCACGCCACCACCAAGTGGCCAGAGTCCGTAAATCTGTAGTTCTGTTCCTTCTTTTTTTCTTTTTCTTCTGCTTCTTCTTCCACTCTTCTTCTTCTTCTTCTTCTTCTTCTTCTTCTTCTTCTTCGAGTTAAGGCTCACCTTCGTGCGCGATGGTGGCACCTGTGATCGACACAGCACCAAAGCGAAACACGAGACCAGCCACTGGCCGCACACCACCACCACACCACAACACCGCGAAAAAGGCGAGCACGCTCCGCCGTCGACACCGTGGCCACCGAGGAGGGACCTCATACCTCAGCGCCCTCCGCCGCGGCGCGCAACTAACTACTCCTGGTTAGAGGCTAGCTCCGACCACGATTTCGTCACTCGCTCCCCGCGGGAAGAGCGGCCAGAGTCATCACCTAAATGTGTGTTTCTTCCACCGTGGACACGGGCCACTACCCGAATGCTTGTCGAGCTATTGATTATCACGAGTCAAAATCAAGTGCTCATGCAATGGTCGGGTCCAATCTATGAGCCGCATTCAAATATCGTCACTGGGGAATACCACGACCACCAGGCCAAGTTACCAAGTTTTGCGAAAGAGAGGTTGAAAGAAAACGCTCGCTCTTGTTTTTGAAATTACACTGCAACAAAGGGTTTCTTGGTCAGTGGCGTTGCGTGCGAGTATATTTGGGTCTCTCTAGTGCCAGTAAGCTCATATAAATTGAAAAAAACTTTCCAAGCGAATATTGTTGCACCGCCCCTTTAACGTTGATGGCATAGAATAGGCACCAGGCCTCGTGACCGCTTGTCATTGGCCCGAGTTAAGGGGTGCTAATATTTCTCGAACGTTTTTGAGCGATGCCATTGCCCAGGAAAAGAACTGAGGCAAGTATTTTTTTCAGTTATTAACGTTAGAGAGTGATTCTATGTAGTATCTAGTAAAAGTAGGAAAACCGTTTCATGGCCCCTTTAAGCATTCGTAGCAGTTATTACCCAATACACCCAAGTCACACGCAGCTACATCTGCTCAATCGCACTGAACTGCGGTTAAGGATGCCCGCCTAATACTTTGGTTTAACAAGAACCCGTAACCGAAGTTGAAAATCCTTAACTGACAGTTACGCCTAACCACAGTTACCGCACTATACCCTCAAGCAGCTATTCCGGAAGCAGTTAAGAGTGTGTGTGCACAACTTCGATGGGCGCACAGGTGCGCAAGTGCACGTATATCTATAACCTTGATTGAATAGCCGCAGAAAGTTGTCCAAAAGCATAGCGTGGTAACTGGGGTTAAGCGTAACGGCAGTTCAGTGTGCCCATGCAACTAGACTATTATTAGGGTACTAAACGAAAATACGCGAACAAGCCCCAAGTGGTGCAGCGCAAAGCGGCAGAATCCTCCCCACCTGTGCTCCCGGAAGGCCGGGCAGGCGGGCTCCAGCTCGGCGTCTACGCTCGCCGTGGCCGCCACTGTGAAGACGGCGATGACGGCCAGCGTTGCCAGCCGCAGTGGAAGCAGGGCGGGGCTCCCAGCCCGGGCGGGGGGAGGGGACGTCACCAGCCCCGCCAGACCGGACTCCGGTTAACCGGACAGGCGCGGATGCAGCCGTGCATGCTGCCTCCGCTCGGGCCACGGGGTGGGGGCGCTGCAACAGCGGTGCAAGCGAAGCGATTGGCAGCGACCCGTTATCTTCGAATTTATATCAACCAAGACACTGTTTACAAACAAGACCTTTGCCCACACCTTGTGTGGGCACTGCATGGGATCAGAACCCACATTTGCGCGAGGCTAACCATCTGCGCATGCCCAGTACCGACAGCAGTGCCACCGCAGTGGTGTGACGTCAGAAAGCTGAGTTGCACTATAGACTGTTTTATCGTGGGTAGTGCCATTTTGAGAGCGAGAGAGAAGAAGGAAAGGGCTACTGGCGCTTTCCCCTTGCTGGTGCGTTGGAAAGAGTAAAGTCCCGGATGAGAGGCTTCGCCGGTGTTGGGTGTATGCATTGCCCGAACTTGGTTCGCGCTTTCTCCTCTGTTTTAAACTGCCAAACTTAATTAGAGCAACGGGATTCAACGGCGACAGTCCCTCGGTCGTCTGGACACCATTGCTCGGTTAGATGCTGCACGAATAACGACAGAAAGCGTCGTATACTGTCCGAGGACCTATGTAGCTTGTGCGGAATCCGGCCAGGCAAGTGCGGCTGCAATGCCTTTAAAGAAACACTTACACCCACTAAATTTTTTTTTTACTTTTTTGTCAGGCGATTTTTTATGGTGTCGGAATACTACCCAATTAATATTTTGCTACAGAGTCACGTATTTGTTTAATAAAGCCAAAAAACGCAACTGCTCGAAACCGAAACCGAAACTTCCGCACTGCACAGGGAAGTGGAGAGGATAGAGTGAGTGGCGAAAGTCACGTGACTACACCCGACCGTGCGGGTTATTTTTCTTTTTTTTTCTCCGCCCGTAGCAGACGCAATGCGTTCGTTCGCCGTGCGATTCCTTTGCAGTTATGTTTGTTCTGCTCGATGTTCTTTGCTTCAAGACAGTGGCGTCACAAAGGGGTGTGTGTGTGTGGGGGGGGGGGGGGGTGTGGACCGCTTTGGGTGCAGCACTCAGGGGGTGTCGCGGCAGGCCACGAGAGCGAGGGGGGGGGGGGGGGGTGACGCGGCGGGCTACCGCCTTGGGTTCCTCTGACCCTCGTGACGCCACTGCTTCAAGATGAGTCTTTTTGTGCATTTAAGTGTTGGCAATTAGTATTGAGTGCCCGTGGTGAATTTCCGTGATCGGCTCCGAAAAGAATACTCCCAAGATGTTGCGTGAAGAGCTGCCTCACACGTCCTGCATCTGAGAGTGGCATGATGCGGCAGAATGCACACGTTTCCGAAAGATCAGCGGGTCGGGATCAATGGCTGGCTGCAATTTCTGTAGAACAGTTACGCGAGGCTCGGAAAGCGGACGCTACCCGATTGATATGCTCCTTGCTTTGTGTGGAACGTGACTACATTGAGTTCGCAGGTGTCAAAAATGGAATCCCATACCATTTGGTTCAGCGACGTATCGCCCACAACAATTGTTTTTTTCAGTGATAATTGTCAAAAAAGAAATCTAAACATCGCAAAATGCTTGACAAAATAAAAATGTTACACCCACACCAGAGATTGAACCTGTGCCCGCTGCGTGTGAAGCGGACGTCTCTCCACTGAGCTACTGAAGGAACTCTTTCTTGCGTAGTAATGGAGCCGGTAGACTGTATGTCAGAAGTTTGCTGCCGATTTCCCTTCAATACATGCATTCCCGGCTTGAAGTCGGGCAGCACCACGCATAGGCCACATTCGCACCTCGTAAAGAAACCGTACGCGTGCGTATTCAACTCGAAGTACGCACTTCGTGCTTGACGTTTGAGCGAGCGATGTCTTCAGCCACGAGAAGGGACGACGGCTCGGCGACGTCTTCGTCCAATCGGCTTGCTGGTCGGGCGTGTCGTACGGGATGAATATCAATTCTTTTGATCGGCCCAAAATTTCTCTTTCGAAGAAGGAAGCCAGAATTCGCCGGTACCGTGAACGATGGTTCTGAAGTAGAGGTCCCACTGCCGTCGTCCGCTGCCATCCGCTAGTCCCACGACACGCGAAACGACGCCATGTTGAGAATTATGCAGTGAACGCACAGAGTGCTTCCGGTTGTCTGTGCTACCTTTTTTTTTTTCAATCAACGTATTTGCAGCATTTGGAAGCCACAAAAAATGGGTTCCATGTTGTTTTTTTTTATTTTAAATATTGACTGGGTGCCTTCAATGACCCACGACTTTGATTAAGTTTGGTAGTCGCGTCGAAACCTTAGAAAACGGCCCGTGACCACGGGAAAGAGAGTGAGCGCGATTCAGACCGGCCAGTTCTCGATCGGCGGTTTTCGGGCGGAAAGAAACCGAATTTCGAGCCGCAAATTCTGTTCTGGGTAGTTGGGCTCTTATATGTCACGTACAACTAAAAACCTCAGCGAGCATAAATGCCATGTCAGTGTCCCTTTAAGCTCCGTCGCTTTCCACATGGCCCCGATCTCCGGCTGCGGTGGGTTGCGTCCGCAAACCGCAAATACTTTTCCCCAACGCCATCCTCTCGACTGTGCTCGGAACATTTTGTGAATTGAGAGCGCAACGAACGCTGTACCGCCGATGAACATGGGGTACGCTCTCAAGGTACGTGCAAGATTGTGATAATTGCTGTTTCAGTTTGTAACGTTTTGTAACTGAATTTTTATTAATATTGTAATATTTAAAGTGCTGACACTGACCCCATTTTTTCATCTATAACACTTAGTTGAAGGCTCATTTCCGCCACCAGGCATGGCTGGAAATTGGTTTTCCTGAATCGCGATCTTTTCGCGATACCAGAGGGCCGTGAACCTATGTTGACTGTCCACAACCCGACTAGATTCTTCTTGTTCTCAAAATTAGTGCATAATGTAGCTGGAAAGAAACCTTAAATTTCTTTTGATGAAAGTTGAAACGTACGCATGCCTCGATTTCGAATCGTTGACTCATTGATCGACTCGCTCCGGCAATTGGACAATCTCGACTTTGCTGTTTTCAGTTCTCGACAAAAGACACACTCGTCGACACGGGCTCCTCAAATATAAAGTTTATAAACACCTTAAAGCCGGAGCGAGCTGCCTTCGATCGTTCCCTGCAATATTCTTATTTCGCACGTCCTTCTTCGTATTATGTTTCATTGTTCTGGGCGACACAAAACTCCAATTTTTTTTTTGTGTGTACTGCATCTAAAATGAACAAGAAAACACTGAAGGGAAATTCAATCGAGGTCAAATTATACAATATTAAGAGTACTAGCCTCTGATTTCTATCAGAGGCGCGTTCAGTGCTGCACTTGTGGCGTCACCGCACTGGCGGATGCCGTAATGCGGGACAACAAACATTGTTAATGAGTTGAAAAACGCCATCCGCGGCACTTAATTAAGAACACAAGACGCGCCCTAAGTCAGACACTCAGCACTTTGGAGCAACCAAATAGCACATCCAATGCGGGATCGGCGCCCAGAAGAACACTTTCGCCAACGCTTCTTACCACTCAGCATGGCCTCGGAACCTGGCGCTCACTAGATAAAGAAGGCAGCCCATTCCTACTTGAAGGTGTTTATAAACGTGTTGTTGGAGGATCCCGTATCGAGGAGTGTGTCTTTTGTCGAGAACTGAAAGCAGCAAAGTCGAGGTGGGCCTATTGTGCGACTCGATCAATGATTCAACCATTCCAAATCGATATATAAGCATGTTTCAACTTTCAGCAACAGAAATTGAAGGTTTCCTTTTATCTAAATTATAATTTATATACTAATTTTGAAATCGAAAAGAATCTATAGTCGGTGACAGGTCAAGAACGAAGTGGAAGCTCCTCCACCCCTTTCCACTTTAGCGGAGCGAGCGGTGGAGAGGAGGTCGCCTCCTCTCCAACGCTCGCTCTGCTCAGGGGAAAGGGGTGGGAGAGCTTCCACTTCGTTCTTGACCTGCCACCGACTATAGTCGCGTTGTGACGGTCAATATAGGTTCACTGCTCTCTGGTATCGCGCAGGAAATCACGATTCAGGAAAACCGATAAATTTTTGACAATTTCCAGCCACACACGGCGGCGGAAATGAGCTTTCACCTATTATCTACCAAGTGCGGCAGACGATAAAATCGGGTCAGTGTGACCACTTAAAATATTACAATATTAAGAAAAATTCAGTTACAAAACGTTACAAGCTGAAACAGCAATTATCACGAGAAAACTTGCACGGACCTTGCGTGCGTACCCCATGTACATCGGCGGTACAGCGTTCGGCGCGCTCCATTCTCAAAATGTTCCGAGCGCAGTCGAGAGGATGGCGTTGTGGAAAAGTCTTATGCGGTTTGCGGACGCAACCGACCGCCGGTGAAGATCGGGGTCATGTGGAAATCGATGGAGCTTAAAGGCATCGCAGCCGCACTTGCCTTGCCGGATTCCGTACAAGCTACGTAGGTCCTCGAACAGTATTCGGCGGCTTTCTGTGGTTATTCGTGCACCGTGTAACCGAGCAATGGTGTCCCGATGACCGGGGAACTTTCGCCATCGAAGCCCGTGACTCTAATTAAGTTTGAGAATTTAAAACAGAGAAGAAAGCGCGAACGAAGTTCGGGAAATGCATGCACCCAACACCGGCGAAGCCTCTTATCCGGGACTTTCACTCTCGCTAACGCACCAGTAAGGGGGAGAGCCCGGTAGCCTTTTCCTCTCTTCTTTCTCGCTCTCTTTCAGTAAAACGGTCTGAAGCGGCGCTGACGTCACAGAGCCGCCGCGGTGGCGCTGTGGTCGTCACGGCGCGTACGCAGAAGCCCCTTTCAGCGTATCGGTCTACATGTCTAACGTATCAAATGCATTATTTAAAGGAGTGGTGAAACAATGTTGTCTGCTTTCACCACTCTCATGTCGGACTGCAGCCGGCCAGTAGGATTCAGTGTAGCCAACAATGCAGCTCTGAATTGCGTCAACACTGCGCTCATTGTCTTTGCGGATTGGCTATCATCGGCTAAACCAATGTGCAAGCACACAAAAAAGCCCGGGATCGGGACGCATTCACTAGCGTGATTAGTTTGATCGGGTATATAGGCTTAGAATGAACGAACGAAAGTGTTGAGCGTCATAGCAATGCACTTTTGGCGCTGCTTGATTAACTTCATAGCAGCGTAGCGTCGGTTGCGGTAGTACTTGAAGTAAGACTGAATGTATACATACCGCATAGAGTAATTACTTCAGGTTTATAGCTTACGAAAGACGTGTTAGCTCACATCCTGGAAGAGAACGGCAACGCAGCATTGCCGACAGGGACGCGGAACCCAAAGAGGTAAAATAGACAAAATGTAAAGCTTAAGCGACAAAACAGCAACCAACGACACCCACCAACCTCAAACATGTCCAACAATTACGCGAGGCACCTTTTAGCTTAATGTTGCTGTAACTCGGTCTTGCTTCACGGCCACCGAAAGCTTAGCAAGCCTGAACGCGGCCCGGCTAGTCATCGGTGTACCTTGCGGTCTTTGCTCTCTCTGCTTATAAGCTGTCTGTTTTTTTAAGCGATAGCTTTTACGGGCGACATTTTGCAGAGTTTTTGACCTCGTGGACTGTCGTCGCGCCGTTATGCAAAAACACTTCTCTCCGCTCTTAGTGCGAGGTCAGGAAGTCGGGTTTTCTCATCGGCCGCGCAACGCGTAGAGAGAATAAAGTGGAGCCCCGGCATCCCGCCAGTAACGACGCAACGAAGGGAGACTCTTTCGTGTCGTCTGCTTGAAAGACCTGTTTTCCAAACATTACTCGTGTTATACGATATCCCACTTTGGCAGTATCTTGCTACGCGTTATGCTGGATGGTTTTAGAAACGTCCACCGCGCTTACCCACTTACTTCAGGGATCACCGAGCAGTGCGGGCGGTCATCAGTGTCATCCACGACGCCAACCACGACGGCTATGAGAATTAACCACGTCGCACCTCCATCCTCTGGTACGTAATGGCACCATTCCACCCGCATTGCGCGACCGTGCTACATTCTCGCTTTCGCTGTTTTTCATTTATTTATTTATCTATTTTGTAAATATTGCTCAGACACCTCGATGGTGTCCCAGGCAGAGATAGGCATGGTACAGCGTGTGCACTGTACAATGAGACAAACAAAGAATAACATAACATCAATGAGCTGGGGATACTTAGCAACGCAACGTGAAAAGCTCATACTAATATTGAAGAAAAACTACAGCAACACTCGCAGCATCGAGAAACAGAAATGCAAAATTATTCTATGGCATTAAATAATTCGTAACTGCCGCGACAAAACAAGAGTTGATAGCTGATTGATAATGCTTAGAGGTAAACTATTCCATTCATGAACAGTGCGCGGAATTAAGGAATACTTAAAAAGAGTAATTTTTAGCTTGTGGCACTATAATGGTTTTATCATGCTCATTGGCGTGTCTGCGTGAATGTATTTTATTGCGCGTATTTTTCCAATGTAAGTTTAACATTGTCATTGAGTATGTTGTAAAGAAACTTAAGGCGACTCATTTACCTGCGTGTTTGAGTTCACGTATTTTTGAGAGCTTATACACTAAAGAGGGAAGTCAGCCCGTAGTATCGGCTATGAACAAAACGCAGTGTTTCTTTCTGGATCCGTTTCAGTTGCTTTATGTTTTCTGCTGTGCAGGGGTCCTGTCAAGTCCACATATTCTCATATTGGCCTAATTATAGTTCTATATTCTGTTAACTTTGTTTTAGGTGTACATGTAAGTTCATTTTTTAAACAAAGTTTCTGCGACATTCTAGCAGCTCTGTAGCTTACGTTGAGCGCTCCACGCGATTATATGCCGCAATGACAACGCCAAGGTGCCTATATTCTCTAACAGCTTCCAACGGAAGACCATTCACGCTGTATGAAAAAAAAGCTTATTTCTTTTTACTGTTTAAAGTCATCTACACGCATTTTTTACAATTTCAGTGCCTTTTGCGAATTACAATGCCAGTTGTAAATAGAAGCAACAAAGTTGTTGAGTACTTACTCAGTGTTCCAACATGACCTAACACTGAAGACAGGACAAAATCATCAGCGAAAAATCGGCACTGAATTGGCAGACTAGCTGCCAGGTCATATATAAATACCAAAAATAGCAACGGGCCGAGTATACAGGGCCTTGCGGCACCCCTCATAAAATTGGAACTATGTGGACTCCCTTGCAAAAATTTATATCTGGCCAGATCTGAAGATTTCAGATATGGCCATATCAAAAATTGGCCACATATAACCTGATATGGTATATCTGCCAGATATAGCCTGATATCCCTGGTCAGGTATGGAAATCCCAGATCTGGCTAAGTAAGGAAATTCCAGATCTGGCCAGGCATATCAAAAGGACACAAGCCTGAAATCAGCACTTTATATCTTTTTATTGTCTACAATTCTCCCAAGTGCCCCGGTCCGCACTCGAGGAATTATAGGAACGCATCTCCTAGTGATCGCTAGTTTTGACCAATTCCATGGTTACACAGTTTCGAGTGTAATTCGTAGTCACCCTGAACAAGCGTCCCATAGGGCTCAATGACCTGTCATATCACTTTTAAAATTTCTCGTCAATGGCAGCGTTTATGATACTGTGCATTCTGTCCAACCTTTAACCAGGCTGAGGCGCCGAAATCTCTTACAATATTATCATTCTAGTGATTGTTGTTTTAGCAGGAATTACTTAAAAGCCGAGAAATCACAACAACCAAAACCGGGATTTAGCTCGGATTCAGCGGAGCTGTTTCTAGCATTTTTTAGCGTTTCTAACTTAATATCAGCGCCTTTGAAACTGTACGAGAATGATAATAATGTAAGAGATATGTCTGCAGCTCATCCAGGTTGAAGGTTGAACAGAATGCACAGTACTGACATTGGCGAAAAAATGTTAAAAGTGATATGACAGGTACTTGGGTTCAATACGACACTTGTTCAAGGTGACTCTGAATTACACTCAAAACTGTGTAACCATAAAATTGGTCGAAATTTCCGATCACTAGGCAGCTGAAGAAACACCGTCCCCATGATTCCTCGAGTACGAGCCGAGGTGCTTGGGGGATTTAGCAAATTGTCTATTCCGGCGTAATGTTAACACTTCAATATAATTAATTCTACATTGAAATCCTCGTGAAAATTAGCACAAATAATCTGAAACTTAAGCTTGTCAAAGCTGGAGTTTGGGATTATTTGTGCTAGTATTTAGCTTGCGAACAATGAGTCATTCACATTTTGCTAACAAAGTAAATTTTTAACTTTCTTTAAACTTTTTAATATATTGAAAACCGGCCGCCAGATAAAGCTGTATATACGCCAGATAAGGCTGTGTATACGCCAGATATGTCTGTATATACGCCATATCAGGCTGTATATACGCCAGATAAGTCTGTATATACGCCAGATAAGTCTGTATATACGCCAGATAAGTCTGTATATACGCCATATCAGTCTGTATATACGCCAGATAAGTCTGTATATAGGCCGTATATAATCATATAATGTTTGATATGGCCAGATATGGCCCAGATATAAGATTTCCATGCGGGCTTAAACATCATCTTTGTGAACAAATTGTTGGCGTTGAAATAAGTGACAGTCCAACCAACGCAAAATCCTATCGTTATGGAGCAACTGTCTTAGTTCTTGAAGCAATTTGGGGTAGAAAACACACAAAAAAACGCTTTAGAAAAGAAAACGTAAGCCTGTCCCTATTCATTTATAACATCTTTGCACATTCTTCGCACATTGTGGGCGAAAAATACGACTCTTTTCTAGCCGCGGATAGGCACGACCACGACACCCCTCCTCCCAGTACTGCCTGAAACACCCTGAACAACTATTCTGACCAGCGTGGTTGAAACTCTGTACCAATCTACTCATACGAAATAACTGCAGTGCGCTGATTGAAATACTTTTGGCTTACAATAACTAAAGGCTTGTTTATAAAAATCATCGTTGTTGTTGTTTTGAGAAGACAAAAAGGAAGAGGTGCTGTGCGTAAGTCCTTGCCGGCAGGGTGGCTGCAAAGCCTGCAGATTCAGCTAGTCTCGAAATACCTCCAAACAACGTTACTATACTCTGTTTCAGCTTCCGTCCGAGCGCAGCCAAAGCTGCGTGTGGCCGGAGCCAATCACACGCCGGATAGGTCGCACGATCTCGCTCGCGCCGCTGTGTCGTCCGCGCCGCCCGCGCTCGCCGAGTATTTCGTCTGCTACGGGTGTATCAACGGTGTTGTCTGCTACAGGTTTCAAAAGTGCCCTTTCACGTTCTGAAATTTAATCACGGGGATGTCAGTACGTAGGCTGGCCGCTGACGTCTGTGTCCGAGCTTTCCACCTGTTCGGCATTTCGGCATGATTTCGAGATGTAAGTACACATTGCAAGGTGCCCGATGACCCGGCCGTTGATGTTTCCTTGTATTGTCTGGATATACCAGGGCTCGAGGCGCAGTTCTTTCCACCAGCTTCTTGGCGTTCAATGTGATAGGCAGGTAAAGGGGTGCCCTGATTTCGCCGCGTATCAGTGAATTGTAGTGGCCCGGACGCTTTTCTTGTTTACAACGCATTCGCGATACGACGCGGCCGGAGTCTCCTGCCGATTTTGAAAGTAGACATTCATCACGACCTCTCGCGCCTGACGCCCAAACGTGCCTTTGCGAAAGGACGTTTTGAAGCGACTCGGTGAGGAAAGCAGCGAAGCACATGATTCGGCCATTACGGGAACGAAATCACACAGAGAAAACCGAGCGCTGCAGCCGTGTTGCCAGCGGATGTACGTACGTGTTTTCACCAAACCACACGCATTTACATATATTAATAAAAACAAAAACTTCAGATATTTAATTTCTTTAGTTGCAAATCATTCTCAGCAGTACACATCTGGAATATTGTGCAATGTTTAAGCACAAAACAGTTATTTAAAAAAAATATACTTTTGCGGACTACTTTGTGGTGCGTGGGAATGCTCTTCTCGAAGTGGCGAACCGTCCCTCAGCCTTTGGCTGCGCTCGGACGGAAGCTGAAACAAAGTATAGAACAGCTCAGTTGGACTAAAACAAAATGGAGTGGAGCCATTACACCCCTTGTCACATATACGACACCCCGAAACTTCAGTTCGACGTACAGCTCACTGACGTCAAACTGACGGCCCCACTTTTACGAGAGGCTTGATGACGGTGCGATATAACATATTAAATAGCTGAAGTACCTATCAAAGATTACAGCAACAGAAAACCACAAAGGTTTTGCAGTAGGGCCAACAAAACCACAATAACTTTTTTTGCAGTCAGTTACACTTACATTCGCTATTTTATTAAGTTGTACAACTCGGCTATCAAGCCACTCGTAAAATTTGGTAGTGTCGGTTCAACGTCAGTGCGCTGTACGTCCAACTGAAGTTTAGGGGTGTCGCATATGTGACAAGGGGTGTTAGAATATAACCCTTTTTTTCTTTAGTGTGTGGGAAACTCCCATAGAGCCTGCTTTGAAAAAGTGGCTTCGATCCGTACTCGAGAACCGAACTAATGGTATGGTGCCTGGAACGCGTCTCCGACTAGTGTGTTTACCGCGTCCAAAAAAGTGGTTCCTCGATTTCCGCCTGATGACGTCATACAAGTGTCATGCTGCCGCCAGTCACGATCCTGGCGGCGTCCCAACAGCCGTGGTGTAAGTGGCAGACGCCTGTTCTTCTGCAGGTCGCTCTCCAGTGTGGCAGTCCACGGAAGCTTGAGCAGCCAGAAGTTGGGACGCCGTGACGACAGCGACACTCGCGTTCGCTTGTGCTATTCGCAGCTTCTCGTTAGCATTTCTACGATCAACCGCCAGGATCGCGACATGCAACAGCATGACACTTTGGCTTCTGTGACGTCATTTGTTGCCACTTCTGGACCACTTTTGATGTATGGGCACGATAGGACGCTAAACATACCACTCGAAGACGCGCTCCAGGCACCATACTAATGGCGATAGCAACGCCGCCCTTTCTCCCTCAGCAGTCACTCCGGGAACGGCACGTCCGCACGTATTGGTACAAGTTAAGTCGCGCGAGGGCCAGTGGCACCATCTCGCAATGATATTTCCCAGCAGCATTATAAATTAACTTTCATGTTCTCACTAGTCGCTAAAGGGTGGCGCTGTTATCGTATTTAGTTTGGTCTAGGTGGACGCGAGCATTCCGGGTTTCAAGCGCGACTTTCCCAACTGAGTGTTTTAGTAACGTTGCCTCCAATTCAACCCCGGAGCGAAGAGGCGGGCACGTTGAAACGGAGGTGCCTCCTTAGAGGGAGTTGAAGCACTGTAGTAGTGGTGAGGTCGCAGCGACCCCACCGAGCTGCGTGTGGAGGGAAGGGCTATCCTCCATGCGAAGGCGAGTGCAAACCTTTTCCGTCTTGCCCGGCCGTGTCCTGCTATACTCTGTTCACCATTAAGCTGAGGCTACAGCCAAAGATACAAGCGCAAGCTAGACCCGCGCTCCTGGCTTTGGGACGTGCATTTCTAGCGCGAGTGTTCGTTCTGTGCTTCAAAGCAGCGACCTCGAGCTGTCGTGCTTGTTGCGTTGGCTGTATAGTCTCAGC